>PVJN01002985.1:0-90140 GCA_004026805.1 Lasiurus borealis | reverse complement strand
CCCAGCAAAGCTATCATTCAGAATTGAAGGGCAGATAAAGAGCTTCACAGATAAGAAAAAGCTAAAGGAGTTCATCAACTCCAAACCAGTATTATATGAAATGCTTAAAGGTACTCTTTTAGAAGAGGAAGAAGAAAAAGGTAAAAGCCAAAAAATTATGAACAACAAATACATGTCTATCAACAAGTGAATCTAAAAATTAAGTGAATTAAAAATTTAATCAACAGAATAAACTGGTGAATATAATAGAATCAGGAGCACAGAAAGGGAGTGGACTGATAATTCTCAGGGGGAAAGGGGTGAGGGTTGTATAGGGAGAGACTGGACAAAAATCATACACCTATGGATGAGGTCAATGGGAGGGAGGTAAGGGCAGGTGGAAGGGTGGGAGCTGGGTGGAGGGGAGCTATGGAGGGGAAAAAAGAGAAACAAATGTAATAATCTGAGTAATAAAGATTTAATTAAAAAAAAAAAGAATCACACACATGAACTGACAACAAACCACACAGACATTTTCCACTGGACAGGGTGGATCTGTGTGGTGCAGAGGAGCAATCCTGAAATTTAAAGCTGAAGATGTTTGCTGAGAGCAGTTGTTCCAGAAACTGCTGGAGGAGGCCAGACTTCATCTATACCCTGCAGGATGATGGGTGGGGAGGGGCTGGGGACTTGTGGGGTTGGGAAGTGGAGTGAAGGAAAAGTCTGGCATGTTCATGAATCTGTGGACAGACTCATGAATAAGGTTTTGTGACTGGGAGTAGTAGAAATGAAGAGTAGAAAAATAGAGTGAGCCTGATGGTGGAGGCACTTAAAAATCTGGCCAAGCAGCTCATTCATTTGTGAATTCTGTAATCAGTCCTTCCTTCCTTTCTTCCATCTATCCATCCAAGAAATATTTTCTGAGTGCCTGGTACATACAGCCTAGTGCTAGGGCCTGAGTAGGAAACAAGGAAGTGTAAGGATCAAGATGTCATCCTTACACAACTTTAGACTTAGCAAGAGTAAAGATCCTCATGGGAAAACATCACAGGTGCTCCATAGGGTGTGGGGCACCTGCTCAGCTGTGCAAATGCTACCAGGAGAACAGAGGCAGAGAGAGTTCGCTGCCCCATGGGGTGGTCATGGGGGTGGTAGTTGAGCTGTGCTTTGAAAGAGAGGCAAGTCTGAAAGGTGAAAAATGGCAGGTGTTCCAGGAATGGATTTAGCACAGGATTGGGGACTCCAGCATGCAGTTCAGGGATGTAGTCTGTGTTGGCCAATGGAAGTTGATGTACAGGGGCACCAAGAGAGGATAAGATGGAAAAGGAGAAATCCCAGAACATGAGAACAGAAAAGACCTCAGAACCTTCCCCTTCTACAGTTCCCCTTGCCTGGAGCACCTAAGAGCCTCCCATACCAGGAGGCTCCCAGACTGGGGAGCTCTCTTCTTCTTCTTCTTTTTTTTTTTTTTTCACTAAAAAACACACAGATATTAGAGTAGCCTAGCTTTATGACAAACAATCTCCAATACCAGTAGCTTAACATTACAATCCAATGTAGTTGTCAGAGAGCTTCTGAACCACATCTGGGGACCCAGGCCCCTTCCATCTGTGACTCCACCATCTTCACTCACAGGGCCTAAACGTTAGACAGCATGGGGAAGAACATGCCATGGGCAAGAACCAGTCGTGTGGCCTTTCCCAGATGCCAAAGGGCTGAGATGTAGTTTAACTGTGTGCCTACGAAGAGGAAGTGGGTTTGATGAGAATCCAACCTCTACCACGACCTCTTTCTCCATAACCCTCATGTTAAAGTGATATCTGACTTAAGAAGGGAGAAACATGCCTTAACCGGTTTGGCTCAGTGGATAGAGCGACAGCCTGTGGACTGAAGGGTTCCAGGTTTGATCCCAGTCAAGGGCATGTACCTTGGTTGCGGGCACATCCCCAGTAGGGGATGTGCAGGAGGCAGCTGATTGATATCTCTCTCATTGATGTTTCTCTCTCTCCCTCTCCCTCCCTATAAAAAAATCAATAGAATATATTTTTTAATAATTAAAAAAAGGGGGAGAAACAGGGACAGGAAGAACCAGAGGGAGCATGGGGGACAGCAGGGCCTGGCAGTACCAGAGCTGAAGTTCTGATCCTCGCCGTATCCTCATGTGGCGAGTGTGCCCTGAATCTGGTAGATTTACTAGCATGTCCCCGATCTGCTTCCTTATCCGTTTCACAGAAACTCTGATCCTCAAGACAGGTGATATGGAAGAGCAACCTGCTCCTGACCTCCTAAGGGGCAGTACAAGGCAGCCTGGAGAATCACCCAGCTCCACCTCTGTGGTCTGGTGTCGCCTGTGCACTGAAGAGGGAGCCAAAGAACAGAATATTAATTCAGCTTCTCCATAACGCAATGTCATCGGGAAGCCCTGGGCTCTGGGCAGCACCCTGGCAGCCCCATCTCTCTTGCCAGCTGCATGGAGCCTTTGAGCCCATGCTGGAAAGGGCAGGAAGCAGTCTCATAAAACACTCATCAGCAGCTCTTCAAAATGATCTAAACTCTGACTTGATTTAAATCTGTATCCTCTGTGGCCAAACACATAAAACACAAAATGAGGGAAAGATCTAAAATGAAGGCATGGGTGCCAAAAATTAGAGGGGAGGGAGGGAGGGAGGAAGGTGGGAGAGAGGGAAGGAAGGAGGGAGGGAAGGAGAAAGGGAGAAAGGGAGAGAGGGAGGGAGGAAGGGAAAAGGGAGAAAGAAAAGAAGGGAGGGAGGAAGGACGGGGGAGGAAGGGAGGAGGGAGAAAGGGAAGGGGAAGGGAGAAAAGGAGGGAGAGAGAGTGGAGGGGTGGGGAGGGGGGAGAGAGGGAAGGAAAGGGGAGGGAGGAAAGGAGAAGCAGCTCTGGGCAATGCCATGCTGTGTGCACCAGGCAGGCTGTCTGCAGCACCAGCTGGGTCTTCTCAATACCATTGCTCAGAACGGCTCCTTTCCCACTCAGCTGCCCTTAAAAGGGACAAGAAGTTTGACAGCTTATCCAAGAACAAAACCCAGAAGCTCCTGTTTACCCTTCGCCTTGCTCCCACAGCCTCTGAAAATGAGAGGCCTATGGGAGCAGGGGTGAGGGTGGGAACAAGTGGGTGAGGAGACCTGGCTTTCTATTCTCATGTTCTCTCTTAATTCTTAGGGAGGACCACCCTGAGTCAGGCCTTGAGCTAGAGTGACTAGTGCTGAGGAGAAGGGCCTGAAGGGGTGGGGCTGCAACTTTAGCTGCAGCTCACCCCCCCTCGCCCCCCCCTCCCGGAGGCCTCTATGGGGTACATAGACCAGAGAGCAGAGTGAAGGGAGGGCAGTAGAGCCAGGGGCAGATGACAAGATAGTCAACAGGGCCCGTGGCTCTGGAGTTGACAGGGTGCACTTCATGGGCCCCCGAGGCCATCCCAGTAGCCCTCAAACCCCTGTGTGTCCTGAAAAGAGCTCTCCTCCACAAAAGGCAGCGGCCATTTTTAAGGGGATGGCTTGGATGCAGATCCCAGCCCACTTCTTACGGTAACACATCTGGGTGTACCAGCCAATCATCTCCTCTAGGTGAGTAAATTGAAAGAAGAAAATCAAGCAATCAGGCCTTACAATACAGCTAAGTATTTAATTATTTTTAAATGTTTGCATTACTAACACCAGCATCACAAAACGACATTTTTACTTTCTAGCGATTTACATGTGCAATTCGGCATCTCAATTACTGAGGCCATCATAACTGAAAACCTGAAACCAGCTCTCTCCCTCCCCTCGCCTCCCCTGGCTGATGGTGCCTTGTTTCTTGGTCACAGCTCCAGAAAGCCCACGTACCCCTCCTAGGGGCTCTGCAGATGAGCCATGGTGGGATTTTCAAGGAGCTATGAGGGGGCTGCATTCTCTGTGGAATGAGTGAGAGCTGGCACATGGGTGTTAAAAGGGTCATCAACTCCCAGGGGGCTGGCACTGGCCAAGCCACATCCTGGGCAATGCCTATGAATGTGCCCAGAATGGCACTGGGTCCCATAAGCCAGTGAGCTCAGACTTGGCTACAACCACCCACGGAGATATGGGGGTATAGGGGTTGGGGACACATAAAGCAAACCAGAGAGGACCCTCCAGCCCCTCAGGACACTCTGACTTGCACAGAAACACATCATGCATGCAGTTCACAACTGGAACGCTTCAAGGAGGCTGAAGAGAGCAACAGCATGGACTCTGAAGCCAGGCCGCTGGGGCTCAAGCCCAGGACCTGCCATTTACCAGCTGGCAGCCTTGGCAAGTTCGTAGCCTCTCTGTGCCTCAGTTTCTACCTCTGTAAAATGGAGACCATCGTGGTACCTATCTCAGAGCCACTGTGCAGACTAAATGAGTCATTGTGTGTAAGGCATCGGGAACAGCACCTGCCTCGTAGCAAACATGCAGTGTTAACTGATGTGTCCTGAAAAGATGAAGAACTTTAAGATGAAGAACTGAAGCTCAGAGCAGTTAAATAACCCACCCCAAACTGACTGCCCCTCTGCCTGGAAGTCCCTCTTGCCCCTCGGACGAGTCAGGTCTCTCACACAGAAGCCGCTCCATTACCTAGATCCCTCTCCCAACTCTCTGACTTGATCTCTCCCTGACACTAATCACATCTGGAATTATCTTGTTCCGTTAGTGAATGACTTCATATATATAAAGCACTATAACCATGGTGAGTGCATGCTTGCTTGCTGTCTCACCCCACTTAAAGGCAAAGCTCCCAGAATAGGGCCCTTGTCAGTCTCATCCACCACAGTGCAGGGTGGTCTCATGGGTGTGTGACCTGTGAAGGGCCCCAAATTTGGTTTAATTTTCTCTATTATTGTCCCGAAATTCTTAATAATTTTTTAATAAGGAGCTTCACATTTTCGTTTTGCATGGAGCCCTCATAAAATATACAGATCAGTCCTAGATGAATGAATGAATGAGTGAATGAATGAATGAACAAGCCCACATTCCAACCCAGGTTCAAAGTCTCACTACTAAACCATCAAGACAAAAGCACTCCTCTGGTAGGGGGAAGAGAGTTGCACGGGTAAGTCTGAACCAGGGACCTACTCTGACTACAAGACGCTTGCTTGGCTGAGGGTGCAGGGGAGGGGGGCCTTCAAAGGAGATTTCCCCTGGCATCCAGCTCTTCCCAGCCTCTCACTGCACCTGGGCTCAAGGGGGTGAAAACCATTCACTGCCACCTAATGTTGCTCTTCCTCTTGCCAAAGACAGAGGGACCCCGTCCCTGCCTCCCAGGAGCTGTCCTGAGCTAGCCCTGAGCCATGTTCTGCCTAGGTGCCGGGAGCTTGACAGTAAATAGATGCAACCCTCTCCTTGAGCCATGGGGCAGCCAAGGATGGAGCAGGAGGTACAGTCGGGCTGCAACATGGCGGGGGAGCCCTTGTGTGCATTTCCACTCCCCTTAACTCTCTTTACCTCAGGTGGGCAGCCCCTCCCTGAATTCACTGCAAGTGGGTGTTGCACACACTGGGTCCCCAGAGGTTCTCATTCAATAGATCTTTACTCTTACCACCTCCAGAACAGCACAAAGCTGTTCCTTGTTAAAACCTACCATTGATCTCTCTTCAAATCAGCCTCCTCCCTCTTCCTCTCTCTCTGGATCCTGCACCCGTCCTGGCTCTGAGGCTCAGTGTCCTTCCATTCCCAGTTCCCAAATCCTAACCATCCTTCAAGACCCAGCCAAAGGCCATTTCCTTCAGGTGCGCCCCGATCTCTCTCCCCTGCTCCCTGAGCAGAGCTAGAAGTCTTTCTCCAAGCTCCCCAGCACTCTAACGATTCAGTGTAAGGCCTCAGGCTCTGAACTTTGGGTTTTGGCTGTATATTCACCCCCCTGTTCAAGGCGGGAGTCTCCTGGACAAAGTAGGGGGTGAGAGGAAAGGCTTGGGGAGCCAGGTGCTGCAGCCTGGGAAGCCTGGCTAATGCAGGACAGCGGGCGCAGAGGGGCTGAGGCTTTTTCAAGAAAAATCTGTAAGGTGCGGGTATCTTTGGAAAGAAAAATGGGGACAGTCCACACGTAAATGTAAAGTGAATGCTTGGTTTTAAAAAACCGTTTTTCTAAGTTTTTTTTTTGCTACAGCTGGGAAGGAGGGGGCGATGGGAGGGACAGGCCGAGGAGCACTGAAGGAGGAGTTGTGACAGAGTACCGAGTGGCAGCCACAGGTACAGGGGCTTCGAGGAGAGAATGCGGCAGGAGGTGGGGTTGGAGCCGCGAGTGCACAATGCAAGATTAAGTTCAAACACATCTTCATCCCATAACAACCTGTATCTGCATGCAAATATATTCATTTATGCAAATTAGCACTGTTCTCCCAGGAGGGTTTTTTAGTCTGGAGCTTTCGCAGTCATTGAAAAAGAGGAGCCAAGCTGTCCCTGGGGTTCTTCACGTCGGACTTGGCCCTGGTTGCTGCACCGGTTCCAAGGAGAAAGCGGGATGGTTAAGTCTGCTCGCAGGGCCAGGCCAGTAGCGCCCCTGTCGGAGAGCCGGGGAGCCCCTAGGGTGCGCATGCTCACTCCACCCTCCGCCCCGTTCAGGAAGCCTGCGGGCCTCAGTGCGCAAGCGCCGGATGACTCCTCCCTCAAAGGCGGGGACAAGCGGGGCCCAAAATGGCGGCCAGCCGCTACCGGCGCTTCCTTAAGCTCTGTGAGGAATGGCCAGTGGACGAGACCAAACGGGGCCGGGACTTGGGCGCTTACCTGCGGCAGCGGGTAGCACAGGCGTTTCGGGAGGGAGAGAACACCCAGGTGACCAGACTGTGGGGCCCGCCTTCGGCGGGAGGCGGTTGGGCGAGGGGAGGAAAGAACGAGGTAGGGGTGGGCTCAACTAGCTGGCCGGCGGCGATGGCCGCGCATGCGCGTGCCTTTCCTCCCTGGAGGCCTGTGCGCGCGGACCTACTATCTCGGGGAACCTCAGAGAGCGGCGACTTACTTCTCAGTGCTCTCCTCTAGCGACACCTGGGAATTATCGGAGAAGCTTTTTAAAATTCCACCAATGTCCGCAGCATTCAGCAATATTAAATCAGCATCTCTGGGATAAAACGCTCTCCAGAGGGTTCAAGGTGCAGCCAGGCTGAGACCCACACCACCAGTCGTGAATTTAGTCCTATTTTTTCCCTTCCCTCGCAGTGTTGTGCACTTACCGAGCGCATCCGCACGGACCTCTGCAGGCCCCTCTAAGCTTTTACATGCTCCCCAGCCCCTGTAAGTCCGTGCAGCAGGTGTGCGCCCTCGGCCATACTCCCGTGTGAGTCCTAGACTTAACGGTCTTGCTCTCCTCTGGGTTGCTGCAGCACGGAGATTCATTCATTTGTAGATTCGGTATTTATTGAGCACCCACTATGTGCCAGGAACTGTGCTAGGTGCTGTAGAAACAGCAATGAATCAGGTGAGGTCTTACCACATGAAAATTAAATTTACATTTTAGTTCTGGACAGAATAAGTAAGGATACATACATAAGACAGTCTAGGTAAGTATGACTGACCCTTGAACAACTTGGGGTTAAAGACACCAACACCTACCTCCAGCAGTTGAAAATTCACATCTAACTTTTGACACCTCACCTGGAAAAAAAATAACCTACTATTGACTGGAAGCCTTACTGATAACAGTCAACATATATTCTGTAGATTATGTTTAAAGTAAGCTAGAGAACAGAAACTATTTTTTAATAGAAAATGATAAGGAAGAGGACATACATTTACAGTACTATACATATTTATTGAATACTAGAGGACCAGTGCACGTGCACCCGTGGGGTACCTCGGCCTGGCCTGCAGGGATTGGGCCGAAACTGTATCTCCAACATCCCCTGAGGGGTCCCAGATTGCCAGAAGGCAGTTCTTGGATGACACACCCTGGAATTGGGTTCCCTCCTCTCTGGTTCCAGGTGAGTCACCCAAGAACTGCAGCTGCCAAGTCACAGCAGCTCGGCAGCTTCTGTGTTGAGTGTCTGCCCCCTCGTGGTCGTTGCGCATCATAGCTTAGGCAACTGGGCGGTTGCTTAGGTTTTTATATATATAGATATGGTCCCATGTATAATTTGATCTGTGCAGTTCAGACCTGTGTTGTTCAGGGGTAAACTGTTATGATATAAAATAGAGTAGCAGCCCTGGCCAGTTTGGCTCAGTGGATAGAGCGTCAGCCTGCAGAGTGAAGGGTCTTGGGTTTAAGTCCTAGTCAAGGGCATGTAACTCAGTTGCAGGCTCTATCAGCACTGGTCAGGGTGCATGCAGGAGGCAACCAATCAATGTGTCCCTCTCAAATTGATACTTCCCTCTCTTCCCCCCCTTAAAAATCAGTGGAAAAGTAGTAAAAAAAATTGAGTAGCATGATAAAGGGATAATATTAGTTATGATAGTCAAATAAGGCCATACTAAGGAGGTGCCACACAGATTACACCTAAGGGGAGAAGAGCCAACTATAGAGCATTTCAGGCTGTGCAAGGTCATGAGGCAGGAAGCAGATGGACATGTTAGAGAACAGCAATAATAGCTGGAGGATAGTGAATGAAATGGAGTTTGCTAAGATCTGAGGTCAGAGAAGCCAGGCATGGTAGGATCTTATAGGCTGTGGTTAAGAGTTAGATTCTGTTATAAGACCCTTGAAAAGCCATTGTGGATGGGTATTTAGGGGACTGGTGTGACCTAATTTGTGTTTTTTAAAAAGACTACTCTGATTGTTTGTGAGGAATGAGTTACAGGGACATGAATAAAACAAGCCTGGAGCAAAGGCCACCATAGTAGCTCATGTAAGAAAAGGTGGTGGGTTGGTAGCCTAGGCAAGAAAAGGGGGCAGTACAGGGATGAAGGGTCTGGATTCCAATTGGCAATGCAAAGGCTGCATCAACAGGGCTTGCTGATATAGTGGATGTGGAGGAAGAGAATGAAGAACCAAGGGTAACACCTAGACATTTTTGGCCAGAGCAACTGGGTGAAAGGTGGTACCATCTACTGAGATGGGAAGGACTAGGTGAGGAACAGGTGGGGTGTGGAAAAAAACATCTCAAGTTTGATGTAGACATGTTAACTTGAGATACCGAGTGGACTTACTTCCAAGTGTAAATGTCAAGTAGGCAGTGGGATATCTGAGCCTGAGGCTAAGGCAGAAGTCAGCCATATGAAACGTGATACACATACACACAGCCTGAAGAAATGACTTTTGCAAAGTTTAACCATGACCTATCAAAGCAAGAACTTGTTTGTTGTTCTTTTGTTTTTGTTTGCAACTTAGCTCAATACAGAGCCAATCCAGCCCACCTACTGGAGCAAGAACATGCCCAGTGACATCATTGAAACCCATCACTGAATGGGTGGTGGGCATGGATGGAGTGGCTCAGAGCTGGGGGAAGAGGATTTGCAGGGGTCACACTACCCTGAGGGCCCTCATACCTTTTGGTCTTCGCTGTCCCAAAGCATAAAGATCTTGAAGGCAAGGATCATATCAAGTCCTAACTCTGCAAACCCCTTAGCCTTTCTAGGACTCTACTCCCTACGTAGTTTTAATGTGAACTTCCTGAGAGAGAATGCCTTTTTTATCCCTGCGTTCCCCATAAAAGACGTTGGATAAATATCTGAATACATAAATGAATGGTTATGGCTGATGAGACATATGATTGGAATCGAGTTGCAGGTGTAGCAGAACTAGATGGAGATGAAGTGAGGAGGAAGAGGGGGATATTTGTGTGTCCTGTGAAGTTGAGAGGTGAGAATTGAGTTGAGAACTTACTGTGGGGCACCACAGGAACCACAGATGAGGGACAGAATCAGGCTCTTCCCTGTACCCACAGCACCCTCATTCCACCATCACCAGGATCCTCCTGACCTCTTCTCTGTCTCCTTGTCGTTGTGGGCAAGAGGCCTGTATTCAAGAAGCTGACAGTTGGGCAGACGTGACTTTCCCTCTGATGAAATTCAAGTAGTGAACGCAGCCAGCAGAGAGGCCAATGTAGGCTACATCCTTGGAGAGGTGTGAGGGTGTCACATTCACTTACTTGACTGAGTCTAAGACAAGCCAGAAAAGGAGGATAGAACGTTCTCTTCTGGGATTGTCATCTCTGTCTCACCTAGGGAAATAGCTCTGATGAGTGGAAGGCCCACAGATAGGAGTCATGGCCTCAGATGCCTGTCCTGGCTAAGGCCTGGCTCCAGAGCATGACACATGCATCCCAGGGCATCATGGGGGCAGCAGGCACTTTCCTCGTGACCACTGTCCTGGTACTTCATCCTGATGTCACCTGAGAACATGCTTGGGCTTAGTAAGTCTTTGGCCAAGTTTGAAGGGAGCAGCCCCTTCTGGAATTGCAAACAGCACCTATAGGGACTCAAGGTGACTCCTTGGGTCAGTTATAAAGACCTTGAGGAGAAAGGTGGTCAGGCATTAAACCCAGTTATCTGATTAGAGTGGAGCTCCCCCGAGTTATGCCAGGAAGACAGGCCTGGGAGGGAGGCAGCTCTGTCCCACAGCCTTTCTGTTCCTCAAGGGGTGAGGGGCGGGCAGACTCATGGCCTCCTCTGCCTTGACCATAACACTAACCACTTTTGCTCACATGATCTCATTTAATTTAATCCTGCGTGCAGCTGAGTGAAATAGCCATTGCTATTTCCATTTTACAGACCAGGAAACAAAAGAGAAAATAAAACAACTTACTCAGGGTCCTCTGGGAGCTAAGTGGCCGGACCAGCTGTCCTGGCCTGCTCCAGCGTGGCCTCCGTGGTGCCAGGTGACTCCTCAGCTGCTGACCACCTGAGTTATTTCTTCTTGTCAGGCCCCTTCTCCCATAAACTTCAGGCCATTCTCCTCCCCTCATTCCTTGCTCAGACCTTTTCAGACCATGCAGTTCGAGCAAAGGATGAAACATCTCCCTGTGTTAACCCACCTGCTTTTCTTTGGTAGAAAGCAGGGACACACCAACACCCCTTACACCCTCTTGTGAGGCCCTGTTTGCGGGGTTTGCCCCTTGAATACATTTTCCTGAAGAGAACACGTGTTCCCTGCAGCACCGAGAGCTTAATAAAAGAGTCCCAACATGGGGAAGGTGGCAAACACTGTCATTGACTTAAGTGCAGGGAAAGGAGCAAATCCTTCTAATGAGCTCATTAGGTGACAAGCAGCTTCCTAAAGAGCCCTGCCTATACCTCAGCACCCACTCTCTGACGTGGGCACAGCTCTTAGGAACTGCCTGGAAAGGGGCAGCAGGACGGAGCTCACCTGCCAGTGGGTTCTGGGTGCTACCCAGGTTCCAGGACTTGTCGGCTCATTGAACGAAGTTGAACTTGGTCTTGGGCTTGCAGTAACATAAATGATATTCCCACTCTCAGAGCAGAATTCAGAGGTTACACATACTCTTGTTTTCTGAGTTGCCCAGTTGAGGCCTGTTCTGCAGCATTCTGCAGTGTGGCAGGGACCTGGCAATGGTGGTGCCTTCTCAACGTTGCTCACTGCCATGTGTGGGCCCCCTGAAGCCAAGCATTTGAGGAATGGCCCAAGGACAAGTTACGCTCTTTTCAGCTATAATATTGAACCCGCTACAGGACAAGAGTTGTGAGAGAAAGAGTGGGGCTGGAGTGGGGAAGGCAGGTGGGACCAAGCTGGCACTCCTATACCTGTGCTCCTAGAGCAGGGCAGGGAACTGCCTGGCCAAGGCATCAGGGGTGAGATAATGAAATGTTGCACGAAATATAGCAGGCTAGTTTTTTATTTTATATTTTAGCAGGTGATTTTTAAGTTGATTATTTTATACTAGAGGCCTTCTTTCCCCTGGCTGCTGGCACCGCCTTCGCTCTGGCCCAGCGCCATCTTTCTACTCTGGCCTGGAGCCACCTTTCCACCTTCCCACGCTGCCCAGAGGCCCGGAACAGCTGGGGTAGTGCAGAACACCTGCATCATCACCATGGCAAGCATCCTGCCCTACCACTGGCCCCTCAGTGCCCACATATGCAAATTACCCTGCCATCTTTGTTGGGTTAATTTGCATACTCACTCATGATTGGCTACTGGGCATCACGAAGGTACAGTCCATTAATACGTTACTCTTTTATTAGGTAGATGGCTGGTGAATGATGATGTATTCAAATGGCCCTTGGCCTAGAAGGTAAACTCACTTTCGGTGAGTCTCCACTTTACTCAGAAATATTGGGCTCTGCCTACTGCCTCCTGGACCAGCGGCAGGCAGCTCTGTGAGGCCTTCATTGCCCTGTAGTCCCTGGTTCTAGCCTATGTTTCACCTCTCACCACACCTAGCACATGCCCTGCCTCAGCAAGGGTGTCTTCTCATTGCCTCCCAAATCGGCCATAAAATAAGTGGTCCTTAGCCTGTGAGAATCTAGTGTACTGTGAGTACCACTGTCCTCCCTGCAGAATCATGGCTTGCTAAGAATGCGATGGCTTCCCAGGTCCTTGAAGCACTGCTTGGCTCATGACCCTGCCTGCCGGAAACAGCCTTGTGCCTTTCCATTCCTCCTTTTCCCAGTCACTCCTCTGACCCCATTACATCCATGCCCAGATATAGCTCTAACGTCTACACCCCTCAAAGTGACGGAATCACTGCCCCTCATTCTGCACTGTCACTGCAGTGGAACATAAGGCCTCCCAGCCACGGGTGCCCATTGGCCAGGACTGGCGACCTGCTTCCCACTCTGATCTGTACCCGGCACTCAGTTACAGGCCATGTTTGATTTCTTAATTCGCGCCAATCTTGTCTCCTCAGTGATTGCAGTTTCTCCAGAGCTGAGGCTGGGTCTCATGTCCTCCCACAGCCTCCTAGTGGAGAATTGCATAATAGGTGCTCAAAGGGAGTCGGCTCCTATAACTCAATGAGCTCATTTCAGAAGTTCATTACCAAAGTCATGACAACCGTTACCCGTAGATCCTTCTGGACTAGTGCCAGCTCTGTCTTAACTAGCAAAGCAATTTGCATCACCCTTTCCCAAAAGCGCTTATGAGCCCCTTTGTGAGACTAGAATAGGGGCCACTGTCCCAATTGCTCTCACCACCCAAAATTCAATTTTGAAAATCAGAGTCCATGCCTGCGGTGCCAATGTATTTGTTAAGTATAAAAGTTTAATATGGTAAAGAGAAGTCTACTGATGGCTGAGTAGGCGAAATGCAAAGGAGCAAAAATAGAGCCATGGAGGGCACTTCGTCAGTTGAACATGAATTTTATTCACATTTCGGGAGCAGAACTGACTTTTTCTTAATGTGCCACTTGCCTTTTTCAGCAGCTATGCTCTTCGTCCCAAATGCCCAAGATCTCATTAGGTGTGAATACAAATCGGTCATTTAAAGCTTGTACACAAGGACGTTTCCAAAAATGCACAAAATGTCATCTGGCAAATGTATATCCAGACTCAGGAATGCTTGTGCTGGAGTCTGTGGATAAGTGTAGAGTGTAGGTATGTGGTGAGCCTTCTGGCATTAGACAAGTGTTTCCACTGATGGCTTTTTAAGTGGTAAACAAAACTGTTCTTCAATTGCTGAGCTTGGGTTGGGTGTGATTGAACCGGAAGTGGCTGTGGGCCGTCTCCTTAGGCCAGGGTTGTAATAACTTGGCTAGACGTTGGCAAGTGCAAACTCATCACCTCCACAAAGCACTTCACAGCCTCATAGACACAACTCTGACGCCAGGTGGGAAGTTGGGAGACAAGTTCATTTTTGGTGATTGATTATCTATGGCATTTGAAGTGTTTGGTTCCTGCTGTGATTGTTAGTGAGCTCCAGGCATTACGTGACATATATGACAGACTATATTGCTGAAGGGATGTTAAGAGGTCAGGGGAACCCCGAGGGTCACTGTTTTTTTTTACTCAGACCCTCTGCTCTTTGCCCTCAGGGGAGCAGTGCTCTGAAAGGGTCTGTCCTCTCTGGCCCTGCTCCCCTGCCTGCCCCTGGGGGTACGGAAGAGGTGGCTGAGCAACCCTCTGGCACATGCCCACCCTTAAGAAGTTAGAGAAGCAGGAGAGGAACTTGGGTTGGCAAGATTTCTGAGGGCAAGGATCTGGTGGGAACGTGGGTTTGACGAGGATGCCTGTCTCGGTGGACCCACAAGCAGTGGCAGGAGCCTCAAGAGAGGTGCTGGGAGGAAGGCAAGTCAACAGTGCCACCTTTCCTAAGAGCATGTTGGAGGGCTCCCTGGAGGGCACAGGAGGGCAATCCAGAGAGCAGGTGCGGCAGAGAACTGGCCAGTGTCTGAGCCCTGAGGAGCCAGCCACCAGGTACGATGCCCCTGAGTCTCAGGGTCAAGGCCCCAGGTGTGGGCAGGTACGCAGTGGCATCTGATTGCTGGGCCCTTCGTCACTTCCATTTCTAGCCACACCCAGCAGTCACACGGCAGCATGACCGCTGATCATGTCCTAACTGCCATGCCTTGGGTGCCTGGACGTGTGCTCCCCGTCCTGTGCCTGGAGAGCCCGCGTCCTTCAGGTCACCCCACGCACTCCCCACCTGCACCCGCACCCCCTGTACCCCTAGCACCCTCATTCCACCATCAACGGAATCCTCCTGACCTCCTGTCTCCTTGTTGTTGTGAGCAAGAGGACTGTTCACACAGCTGTTGGCTACTAATAGTAACAAGACTAACTCCTCACTCCATGAGTGTGCAGGTCCGAGTCAACAGTAGCATTGCCTCCACTACTCTCATGCCGCTCTCAGAAGCAGGGCTATCATTATCCTTTCTTTAGAAAAGGTTAAGGTTAAGTTGGTCAGTCACTTCAAAATTGTCAGTACTTAAAAGACAAAGACAGGCTGAGGAGCTGTCCTCGCTGAGAGGAGACATGCATGTGACAGGTAAAGGCAGTAGGCAAGCCTGGGCCAAAAGGGCTTCTTTTCCTATAAAGAATATTACTAAGCCCTGGACAGTCTGGTACAGTAGTTGGAGCGTCGGCCCACAGACCAATGGGTCTGGGGTTCAATTTAGGGTCAAGGGCACATACCTCGGTTGCAGGTTCTCCAGCCCCATTTGGGGCACATGTGGGAGGCAACCAAATGATGAGTCTCTCTTACCTCAATGTTTCTCTCTTCCCGCCCTCCCACCCTCCCTCCCTCTCTCTAGGTGAGGATTAAAAAAAATTATTACTGAGACAGAATTTTACCTATATGTGCTGGATAAAATGCTGTATCAATGTGAAATATCCTGGATTTGATTACTGAACTGTGGTTATATAAGAGAAGGCCCTTGTTCTTTGGAAACATATTGAAATCTTACAGTATGAAGGGACATTATGTTTCACTTTATTCTCAAATGGATCAGAAGAAAAATACATGTATGCAGGCACACAGAATGATAAAGCAAATGTGGGGAAATTTTGAAGAATCGGGGATAGGAAGAGAGAAGGGATTTGCCCAGCATCCCAGAGCTGGTTGGCAATGATGCCAAAATTCAGGCCAAGCGGTGGTTTGGTCCACTGTTGTCCATAGCCATGCAGACCTGCTCGTACTCAGCCCAGCGCACTTGAGGTTCCAAGGCGTGTTTTGAGACTTAAAAGCAAACACATTTCTGCAGGTATGAAGAGAGCAAGCAAAAGATGAAGTGCTCCATTATCTTTAGTAATCTCTGTAATATTTTTTATTTTTAATAAGAGAACATTTATTTAGAAAGTCACAGATGTAGAAGTGAGCCGTAGATAAAAGAAGAGCCCTTGGAGCATCCGAGAGATAGGGGGGAGGGGTGGGGAAAGGCACAGCGTGCCCTATGGAGAGCTGCTTTATTGGGGTCTCCCGTGCCTGCCTCTGTCCCTGCGTTAGCTCTTGGCTGTGCACGCCCTGCCAGAGTCCCAGGCTCCCACACCCCTCCCGGGTGGGAGCTGCAGAGTTCTGGGCTTTCCCTGGAAATGCCACCCCCCACCCTATCTCCACACCCCTTCCCCACCCCCACTCCCTCCACCCCCCACCCACATCCAGCTGGGAATCAGCTGTCACAGTCTCCCATCAGTTCTTCTTTCCAGCCCTGAACACCAATCCACTCAGATTATGCCTTTGATTATCACCCAATAAACACTACCTCCTCAGCCCATAATCATTTCTCTTCTGATGTGCTCCCTGGCTGTTCTCGAGATGAGGGACTGAACACTGGCCCAGATCAGGTGGAACTAAATGGATGACCATTTTGTTGACCCTAAAGTGGGGATCTCATTTGACACACACAGAGGCAGAAGCAAGTGGCCTTATTAAAACACTTAACTACTGATTTATTTGTGCTCTGCCTTCTTCGAGAAAGGATATAAGTTGGAAAAATCCATCATTTGAATTCTGGCAAAAAAACAAAAGAGAAAGTTTTGTTCTGGGGAGCTCTCAGAAGTCGTGGCTGAATAACATAAGGAACAATAGATAGATAATAGTAAGGGCAGGGGAAAGGGGACGTTAAAAAGAGGTGTCGAGAGTGAATAACCAACTCTCATCTGTGTTTTCCCTGATTTTCAGCAAGGGCAGCACCATCTTGGGCATCCAGAATATTTCTTTGTTTTTAATATATTTTTATTGATTTCAGAGAGGGAGAGGGAAAGAGAGAATCATCAATGATGGGAGAGAAACCTTGATTGGCTGCCTCCTGCACGCCCCCCGGCCACCTCCTGCACAGAGTCCCAGGCATGTGCCCTTGACTGGAAATGAACCTGGGACCCTTCCATCCTTAAGCGGATGCTCTACCCACTGAACCAAACCAGCCAGGGTCAGAATATTTCTCTACTTTCTCCTTTCTACTCTCAGGCCTCCATGTTTGGGCCTTGCCTTTCCTTGCACTCTCCCTCTTCGTTTCCCTCGGTGCAGCCGTCTCCGCTCAACACACTTGTTTTTCATGTTCTTACATGAAGATTTCAACAGCTCCCCACTCTCCACAGTTGAAGGCTCTGATGAGTTTGTTTGTTTGTTTGTTTCATAAAAGAATCTTTATGTGATATATTTCACATTGAAGGTATAAATCCAAGAGCTCTTTCTTTTCCTCCACCCAGGTTCTTTACGTGCATACTCAAACCCTCCACCAGAGGGCTGGGCTAAGGCAGACAGCATTCCTGCCTCCTCTGCCTGGCTCACCCCTCCACCAGTAAGGCTGTGTATCCTTCAGAGCCAGCTTAGTCACACTCTGCCATACACTGACGGATCACACCTGGGACACTCCCTCCTCCAGCTTCCCGGAGCCCACACTTCCCCTAGCACCCCCTTATGATGTGTGTCCTTCCTGTGTTACATGTTTACTAAAGGCCCGATGCACGAAACTCCCTCAGCTGCCAGCACCAGCTTCCCTCCGGCACCTACGACCTGGGCTTCCCTCTGGCTACTCAAAGAGGACCTGGGCTTCTCTCAAAGAGGGAGGCCCCGCCTACCCACTGCAGCCTGCTGGTCAGCGGCCTGGGCTTCCCTCTGCAGGGCGATCACCAATCACATTGCACCCACCTTGGCTGGCCTGGCGCCAGTGGGTGTCATAGCATGGTCCTGGATGGTCATTCTACTGGCCATTCAGTCAATCAATTTACATATTGCGCTTTTATTATATAAGATGTGGCGTCTCCCACTGCAGCTGGGGTGGTGGTTCACAAGGCATAGATTCTTGAATGTGTCTTTGCCAGCTGGTGGAAGTTTTCCTGTTGGTTGGGGAGTGGATATGGTGGAGCCATTACTCCATGAAGGTGATTTCTAATAGCGGGGAGTGAGGGAGTTGGGCCCAATAAACTGCTGGCCTGCCTCAGGGGAGTGCCTCCTGGAGGGTCCTGTAGAGGGACGGGCTGGCAGGCAGGGCTTGTTGCTCACTGCCTGGGGGTTCTTTGTGTTTCAGGTGGCAGAGCCTGAGGCCTGCGACGAGATGTACGAGAGCTTGGCACGGCTCCATGCAAACTATTACAAGCACAAGGTGAGTGGGCAGTCTCTCCTGTCCCAGCCCTCTGACCCAGAAGATCAAGTGAAAATCTGATTATGTAGTGTTTTGTAAAGAATATCGGTTTTGCTACTTTCAAATGTAACCAGTAATTTCAAGCAAACCAACCAAGGCACCTCATAGAGGCTTTTAGGTCACTTAACTAAAAGCTATTTATAATCTTAAAAGCCGTGTGATTTATATGCCCGCGTGGGCTTCTGGGTGAGTTGGGTAACTTATATCTGAGCTTCTCCGTGTCCTCTGGTGGAAGTCCATCCCTTGCACTTGCTGACAGAGATGGGGTGATTGGGCACGACCTGGCTGACAAACTGACGTTCTCGGCCTTTCATGATTTCTGCCAAATCCCATGGAGTGTGGTTTTCACAGGCTTGAAAACTGTGCTAGTAACTCCCCAGATATGCAGGGTGGGGCCAAGTAGATTTAGATTTGTGAGTGCACGAAACACAGAGGTTACTCTTGTGTTACTTATTGTGTTAACTTCCATGAGCAACTAACCCTACCTGGCTCTACCCTGTGCATGGCCAGTGCCTCGCCTGCGTGGAAGAGGTTTCTTCTAAATCCTCGCAGCTCAGTGTGTGGCTCAAGAGCAGCAGCATCCCCTGGCAGCTTGTTGGAAAGGAGATGTGTGGGCCCAGCCAGGCTAAGTGACAGCCTGCACTTGCCCAGAGGATTCCCCTGCTTATTCAAGTGGGAGCCGCCCGCCCGCCCGCCCATCTGCCGCAGATAATGCCAGTACTTTTGAGGCCACATCTTGGGCTCCAGGTGGCGCTGCTCTTCCACCTGCTGGGCCTCTGGTCTCTAGACACTCCCTTGGCCCAAAGTGGCCCAGTAAGGCCCGGCCCAGTGTGTGCAGTTAGAGCCAGGCTTCTCCCAGGATCGAAGGTCCCAGGTGGTGCTGCGGAACTAATCCTCCCTCCCTTCTCTCTCCCCCTCTGCCCTACCACCAGTACCCTCGCCCCCGGGACACGAGCTTCAGTGGCCTGACCTTGGAAGAGTACAAGCTGATCCTCTCCACAGGTACTGGCACAGCTGCCCTCTGGTTTGTTCGCAGATGATTCTAGTGAGACCGCTCTGCCTGTGGAAAGTGCGGGACACCCAGAGGAGATTCTGAAGTGACAGCCTTTATACTTTGGCCATAGAATATGGAGAAAATCAGCAGCATTGTTCTAAAGGGAAACTCCATCCTTAGAGCTTTTAAAGTCAAAGCTGAGCAGCAGGGACAGGGGAATGCGTATTCGCCAAACAGAAGTAGTTGAAATCAGGATGGAAGGAAAATAATCTTATTTGTATGGTCCTATGAGGGCTTTCTAAACAATGAGGGTTCAAATTAAAACAAAAAGCCATTCAAAACACATGGACGGAGATACTCACTACGCCTTATCTGGCCCAGGGGATGTGGGCTGTGAGTTAGATGTGGGTCTAACTGGGCGTGTTTTGGAGTCGTTGATAAGACTGATTAGCAAGAAAGGAAATACCCAGGCCAGCCCAGCCCTCAGCACCTCCACATCTCCATTGTCACTGACGGGGGACCCTGAGTTGAAGTAGGCAGGTTCTGGAAAATTACTATTTTTATTTGCAAGGATATCATATACCAAAATAGGCTGCCCTTTTCTGAGAGGGCCTGGCCCTGAAGCATTCACCTTCTGTGGCATTCTAGAAATTTCTCTCCTATTCCTCTGGCAGTCTTCAGCTACTACGTTTTAGGGATTTGCCATTCCAGAAAACTGACCTTCGGAGCACTCACACCTGGTGGTGTCACCTGCTATTGTATCAGCTCTGATCCTGTTTTCATTACAGTGCCCTGGGAAACTGGGTGAAGATTTTTTTGCCAGGCAGGGTCATGAAATTACCGCATTGATGCCCAAGTTCATTGTGAGGACTTGGAGAGTTTCAGCAAAGTTTGAACTTGAAACTAAAAAGGAAAGAAGTTCTCAGCCTCTGCCCTTTGACCTCAGGCTGAAGTGCAGAGGTGCAGGCTCCACTCCTGCACGGGTGGCCAGCTCCAGGAAGCCTGCTGACCATTTCCCTTCACAGCGGTCCTCAGCTTTGCTGTGACTGTAGATCAGCGTTCCTGATCTCTCCTCTGAGGAGCCGAGAAGACACCTTGCCGTGTCTGTAGTGAGGTTTGAGGCCTGGCCTGGATCCCAAGTGTGTCCACCTTGGGATTGGGATCCTGGGAGACTATGACCCTGTAAGTGGGCAGGGATTCAGTCCTCAGCATCCCGCTTGGTGCCCCACAAAGGTGCCTGGACTTCTGGGCTCGGGGCTGAGGGGCAGTGTGTCCTAATTGTCAAGAGACCACTGACAGTCAATGTTAATAAGGAATTTCCAAAAAGCTATTCTATTAACAGTTAAAAACCCAGGCTGTGAAATTTAGATAATAAATTTAATATACTGGTAAGATTAGAAATAGAATCTCAGCCCTGGATAAATTTTAAACCAGTGATGATTCTTGACCGGGGGGGGGGGGGGGAGGGAGGATAGGGGAGGGCGAGTTTTGGTCCCTGGGGGACAGGTGGCAATGACTGGAGATATTTTAGTGGCCAGAGCTGGGAGTGGGGGTGGGGCTGGAGGTTGCTACTGGCATCTAGTGGGTAGAGGCTGAAATGCTCCTGAACAAAGAATTATTCTGCCCCAACCCAAATGTCAATAGTGCCAAGACTGAGAAACCCAGCTTGGCTAAAGGGTGAGAGAGTTTGTTGGAGGGGACCCAGTAGGGGAATGATGGGCAGTGATTCTACACAGGTCCGTCTCCCTCCCCGGTGCCTGCTCAGCTCCATAGCACATGATCCCACCCCTTCCAGGTTCAGATCCCCGCTTTGCCTCCCGGGCTATGCGACCTGAGCAACTTGCTTAACCTCCCTCTGTTTCTATGTCTGAAAAATGGAGACAGTCAGGTGTGTGGCACAGACCAAGTTTTCCCCATGCCACACACACACCTGTCTTTATCTGCCCACCCACATGTAGCCCAGGCATCGAGGGCGTGGCTTAGGTGCTGAGTGAGGGCGCAGTGTGCTTGGCCCCGTCCGATACACAGTGCTCAGTCCACACTTGCGGTTATTTTCCTGTGACCTGGCTGACTTGCTTTTGAGATACATCCCTTTTTTGAGGACAGACTGTGTGAAAAGAAGGCCTGCTCATGCGAGGGCCTGTGGGGCCAACATCCGTCCTCAGATGTTAGACGTCAGCCTCCTCTCTGTCTTGTCCTTTGCAGACACCCTGGGGGAGTTGAAGGACATGAATAAAGGCTTGTGGAAGAAACTGCAGGAGAAGTTCGCTGCCAGGAGTTCCGGGGAGAAGCAGAAGGTCTGGGCTCAGTCCTTATCTCGCCCTCGGACCTGAGTGGAGTCTGTGTGTTGCCTTCATAAATAAAACTCCCTGAGCCCCGCGCCCGCTGCTTGGGACCTCAGCCAGCCTCCACAGAGGATGCCGTGCCGTTCCAGGGCAAGCTGTGTGCCGAGCAGCTGCCCGGGGCAGAGTGGGACATCTCCAGGGGAGAGGAGGCTGGGGCTCCAGGGAAGCTGGGAAGGGAAGGGGCCGGGCCTCCAGGCCAGGCTTCCCTATGCGGCCATAGGGCCTCCTGTCGGCCGGGGTCTGGCTGGGAGCTCCTGGGAAATGGCCAAAACTAGCCCTCCTGGAAGAAGGCAGGTGGTCGGGAGAGAAAAGCCTGCTTGGCCCCTGCCCAGGCCTCAGAAGGATGAAGCTGGTCCTCTGCCCCAACCTTGCAGAAAACCTGTGTTCCGGATGGTTTATGGGGCAGAGTGGAGCTACAGACAGCCTTGGCCTGGGGCCTTGGGCTGTGGTGGCTTCTCTGGGAAACCAGGACACTCATGGGCCACCTTTTCGCTCCATGGAATAGTTGCTCTTACTGGGACCTTCACATTTCGAACCTGAGCTGAGAAGGGTGGGCAGGGATCCACAGCACTCATTGGGAAGGAGCGAAGTGCGCTCCAGTGTGTGCTGGAGTGCAAACATTCATAGGGCTACAACCAAAACCAGTGACACCAGTTCTGCCCAGGGACCCTGTGTGTAGTCACCGACAGCATCTTAGCATCTTCCAGAACCAAGGTGAGGCTGGGCCAGTGGGGACATTAGCCCTCACAGCCCCAAGGGCCAGAGGAAACAGCAGCCCTTTCTAATGGACTGTTAATTTATTTAAGATAATTAACGTATTAGTTCTCAGGCCAAAGGATTTGTAAAACATTACACTAAAAGGAGAAAAAACAAGCTGTCAAAAACCAGCCACTGTCACGCACCCAGCTCTGCCCCTTCAGCCTGTGGACCCCCACCCCCTCCCCTGCAGAGGCCCAGGAAGAGGCAGGGCCTCCTCCCTCAGCAGGCAGTCCCCCTCGGGCTGGGGCTGGGGCTGTGCCGAGGTGCACGCTAGACACACAGGTCCGCACTGCGGCAGGCCTGAGGCACAGGAGGCGTGCGGGGCTGGGCACCCAAGAATAAGTAACAAAGCCCCAGCGTCCCTAGCAACAGCATCATTCACCTCCCCCGAGGTGGGCAGCAACCAAAATGTAGTGCTTGGAATAAAGAGGTGACCCCGCTCCTAATCGCCCACTAGGAGGAAAGAGGAATGTCAGTTACTGCTTAAAGGGACAAAGCAGTCCTCTAAGGGGACATCTTTCTTTAAGGCAATAAGGTAAATGGTCCCAGTGAGTTTCTGAGTCCTTGGGGCTCCAGGCAGGGCTGGCAGCTCTGAGGCGACCCCCGTGCTGGTCAGCGCCCGGGTTGCCTTGGAGGAGTCTGGTAGAGCAGGAGCTGGAGGCTGGGTGGCACCTGGCCTCAAGAGCCGGTGGGCTGGCTGGGCCACCCCACCCGAGGGGAGGGATGTTCCCAGTCACAGCTCAGTACCAGCGTCCAGCCCAGGCCTTCGGCGGGTCTCGCAGGCTCAGCGGCTCATGCAGTTCTGGACGTCCACAAAGCCCAGGCGCTGCCTTCGTTTCCGCTGCTCCGTCATCTGTGGTTAAACGAAGCCAACAGGTCAGGCCCCCAGTGCCCTCTACACAGACACTGCCGAGGGGCTGGCGCCCATCCTCCCGCCATGGACCCTGCTGCCACTCAGCA
Source organism: Lasiurus borealis (assembly GCA_004026805.1). Classification (NCBI taxonomy): domain Eukaryota; kingdom Metazoa; phylum Chordata; class Mammalia; order Chiroptera; family Vespertilionidae; genus Lasiurus; species Lasiurus borealis. Next base: position 67,189 of record PVJN01002985.1, on the reverse strand, counting down.
CTGGTGGCAGGCCAAGGCCCTTGGAGCAGCGAGGATGTAGCCCCAGACCCTTGGTCGCAGTTCACTTGTCACAGCTCCTGCTTTGTGCAACTGGGAAGCTGCCCCACCCAAAAGGGACTGCCTCGCCTCTGCCGCTGCCCGATGGAGGGGGTGCACCCGGATCCACCTGGCTGTGCCTCAGGGGCTCCGGATGGGCTGCCACCCTCAGTCTAGCTTTTCACTGAGTGTAGTGTGTTTGAGACCCATCTTCTACCCGAGACCCAAGGATGAGGCCAGGAAGAAACTGGGGTCGGGGGGGGGGGGAAGGCATGGAGGCATGCAGGCCCCAGCACCTACTCTCTCCCCCCCACAGCAGGCTGGGCTGTGAGCTCAGGGTGGCCTGAGGCTGCCCAGTGTGGGCTGAGTGGCGGGGAGCTGGGCGCACACCTGCTCCTTGAGCTCATTGAGCTGGGCGGTGAGGTGGGACACCAGCTTCATGGTGGAGCTCAGCTTGTCCTGAAGAATCCGGATCTCGTTCTGCTCCCCCTCCCCTTCGTTGCTCACGAGGGACATGGCCCTCATCCGGGGGAACCAGTCCAGGTTCTTGTTCTGAAAAAGATGTCCAGAGGATGAGCAAGCAGTGCCGCCACCCCCTGGCGACACTCCCAGGGCGTGTCGGGAAGATGCACCCTCTGAAGTTAGGCCCAGCACTGAGACAGGCTGACTTCCTAGCCGCTCGGCCTTTCCCGCTATCAGCGCCATCTGTTCACTCACAGGCCCTCCGAGGTAGAGGGGGGCCTCCGCACCAGACCCACATCTCCTTCCTTCCCTTCTCCCCTCCCCCCGATACGCACCCTCCAGGAAGATGCGAGTGGGACAGATGGAGCAGGAGCAGGAGGCCTGCATCTGCCACGTTTCCCAAGTCAGGAGGGGGAAGGGCACCAAGCTGTGAGCCCTCAGAGCAGCTGATAAACCTGCCCTCCAGTCAGCTCACATGACATGCACAAGCAAATAGGACTCTCCCCCTGAATGGGTCCTTCCTTCCAGCCTGCGAGGTCTCTGCTGTGCGGCCAGGGAAGACGCACCCTCATTGGAACTGATGTTCTCCTCGACCCCCAACGCGATAGTGCATTCCCTCCGAACGCCCAGAGCAGCAGCCGCAGCATGCCTGCTCCCATGCACAGTCAGGCAGCCATGGCTCAGGACGGCACACCGGCTGCTGCGGCTGACAGGTTTGCTGTGGCTCTCGACAGCAGAGCCCAAGAGGGACCATGTGGCGTCCCCAGGGCTGGCTCCAGCCGCCCCTTGGCTCCCTGCTGGCCTTTCACCAAGTGTCCCCGGCTGTCCCGCCCCTCCCCCAGGCCTCCACAGTCAGTGCAGGCGGCCAGGGCCACCCCTCCAGGACCACACCTTGATCATCTGGGCCACGTAGCTCTCGGGCCCGGTGTAGTCCGTCTTGTTTTTCACGCGGACCAGCACGATGAAGTACAAGTAGTTCCACATGTTGTGCTCGAACTTGATGTGCTCCTCAAAGGACACCGTCTTGTTATCAAACTTGTCCCTCTCCAGACCTGAGGGTGCAGAAGGTGAGGGTGAAACCCCGCCTCCGGGAGCTCTGCGGGCCACCAGGCAGCACACACCACCTCCATTCTCAGGCCCGGTCTGGTGAGTGCAGGCACTGCCCACTCACAGACACTCGGGTCACTTCTACTAAAGCAGCAGCCGCTTGGCGTGGATATCTGCCCTGCCCCAGCGGCAGCCTCACAGGGCACCCGAGGACCCTGGAGAAACAGGACTGTTCTACAGGTGGCACCTGTTCCTCAGCCTGCGGCAGCCACAGAAGAGACCGGCACTTCATACCAGGGATGGGAGAGCCCTGGATGAGATCAGAGGCTCGAAGCTGCTGACTGGGCTTTGGGGGCCTCTGTGCAAGTTTGAAGGAATGCTTTGAGGCCCTTTCCTGCTCCCTCTTTTTTAAAAAAAATATATTTTATTGAAGTTTTTTTTACAGAGAGAAAGAGAGAGGGATAGAAAGTCAGAAACATCGATGATAGAGAGACATCGATCAGCCGCCTCCTGCACGCCCCCACTGGAGTTGTGCCCGCAAGAAAGTCAGAAACATCGATGATAGAGAGACATCGATCAGCCGCCTCCTGCACGCCCCCCACTGGAGTTGTGTCCGGGCTGTGCTCAGCTGACACAGCGTGCACAGCTCTTGACCGGAATCGAACCCGGGACCTTTCAGTCCGCAGGCCGACGCTCTATCCACTGAGCCAAACCGGTCTCGGCTCCTGCTCCCTCTTACTCCAAGTTCAGGCAGGGCCTGTTGTCCCCAATTCTGAGATGAGCAAACAGCCATCAAGCCATCAGACCCAGAGCAGAGTTCCACAGGAGCTCAGAACCCAGGGGACGGCCAAACAGGCTGCCCCTGACTCAGGTCATGCCCCAGCCGGGGCTGCCCGGTCCCTGGGGCCTTGCGGGCAGGAAGCAGGCCTCACCGCAAATGAAGCATGTGGTCTTGAGAATCTCCTCCTTCTTCTGCTTCTCGCTGCGCAGGTCAGCAAAGGTGTCAATGATCACCCCAAAGATGAGGTTCAGCACAATGATGATGACAATAAAGAAGAACAGGAGGTCGTAGACCACGCGGGCCGGGAAGAGAGATTCCTGCAGGGCAAGAAGGGAAGTGGGCCCCACAGTCCCAGTCCACCGGGCAGGGGACTCTGGCGGATCAGGGCTGTGAGTGTGGGGCCCAGCCACGGCAGAAGGAAGATGGCAGAGTGGGTCCACCCCCACTCCATGGGACGAGAATTGCATCCCGAGTGCGGGCTGGGAAACAGCGGGCTCAAAAGGGAGGCCAGCTGGAGGCAAAGCCCTGGACTGGGAGTGGGACTCCAAGCCAGGCTTGTCCTGCCCCTAACCTCAGCACTCCAGGCCTCACAAATTCTAGAAACCCTCTGTCTGGCTAGGGAGAGGGCTTCTCACCCCCTCGGGACTGACGGCTGTTCTGAGAAAGCTGGCCGGTCCCAGCCAAACCCCAGGCCTCCATGAAGCTGAGTCAGGTCCCTGCCTCACAGAGGAAGCACTGTGGCCTGGGGCCTGCCCTCCGCTGACTCACACCTTCCCCGGCCTCGGCCAGGCTGGGCTGCCCAGGTCACTCCTTACAGCATCCGCAGGGAGTCAGTAGGGTGTCTGAGCAGATGGGGCGAGGTGGCTCAGCAACAACGTACCTTGCTTTGACAGAGCAGGAAGTTGGGGAAAGGGGATAAAATGGGGCTAATACTGAGACTGAAGGACCAAGCCGCTTGGCCTGGCCAGGACCTGAGGGCAGGACCCTCGCAGCTGCTGCCCGGGCCAGGGCTTGGATGCAGAGTGGGCGGGTGCTCACATCTTTGGAGGGCTTGCGGAGAATGTCGCCCACGCCGCCGCCATTGCGCAGCCCGTGGTTCATGACCGTGACGATGCACATGAGCAGGGTGTCACAGGCCCGTTCTGCGCTGTCCAGCTCCTCGTCCTCTATAAACGCAGTGTGTGCTCAGACTCAGCCAAGCACCTGCCTCCCCCGCACCCCCAAGACACCCTGCCTCACCTTCCAGGACCTCGGGCACCGAGACCCCTGAGCCACAGTCTATCCTGTCCCCTCTGCACGTGCCCATGAATGTGGCTGCTCCATGCGGCATCCCCAGGGGGCTGGCTGGAGGGGACATGAACGAGGCCACAGGAGGTTCAAACACCTGCCTCGTCTTCCCCTGGGTTGTCCCAGCATCACACCTTCCAAGAAGCCTGCCCTGGTCCTACCAGGTTCCCCTCTGTCTGTCTACAGGAGGGTCTTCATGCCCCTGCCCGCCGCGTGGTGCAGGCAGCCCCTGCACATACCGAGTCTGATGTGAATGACAAGGTCTGCGAGCAGTGGCTCCTCAGGGAGCCAGAGACCCATGGCTCTCCCACCCCTCAGTCTGTCCAGGACGAGGACGGTGTGAGCGGCCCCTCCCCAGAGCCCAGTACGAGAACTGAGGCAGGGGCCTGGGAGGTTAAGCAGGCCCAGCCCCGGCCCAGTCACGGGTGCAACCCCCACCCCCCGCCGGAGGGCCCCGGACCTTGGGAGTGGTTGCTGGGCAGCCGGTCCACCTCGAGGATGAAGTCATCCTTGAGGAAGAGGAAGCCCACGATGGAGAAGAGGTAGACCAGGATGAGGGCCAGCAGGGCGGTCAGCAGGATGGAGCGGCCGTTGCGGGTCACACTCTTGATGACATTGAACAGCGTCTCCTCACGGTAAATGAGGTCGAAGAGCTGCGGGGCAGGGATGGGGCCTTGGAGGAGGTTGCGCTGGGCTGGAGGGCTGCGGCTGCCCGTGCTTCCCACAGCCTCCTCCGCAGGGTCTGCGCTTAGGCAGGCGGAGCCCACCAGGGCCTAGAGGCTTCTCAGAGGCTCTGGACTTCTAAGTCCAAGAAAAGGGAGGGCCAGGGGCAGGCTGTCCACACAGAGGGAGAGGGGTGGCCAGCTGATGGTGCGCTCGCTCTGATTTATGTGCAAGAGCTCCCTTCAGCCTCACAATTATTTTAGAAGGCAGGCGCTGTTAATTATCCCTGTTTTACAGACCGGGAAACAGGCACAGGGCAGTCACCCAGCTAGGATGGTCTGGTGCCAGAGTCCAGGCTTAAACCGGAACCATACAGGACCAATGGGTCAGCCAGAGCCAGGAGTGGCCATCGGGGCCTTAAAGACCAGACTGGGGTCAAGCCGAGGAGGAGGTTGGAGATCCACTCCTTGCAGTCCAGCAGCAGGAGGGTGGACAGAGGACTGGGCAGAGCCGCGAGCACTCGCCGTGCACTGCCCCAGCCCCACCCCCACCCACCGGGCCCTTGGAGTCTCACCAGGATGCTATAGAAGAGCTCGTGGGCAAAGAGGCCCAGGACACTCGTCAGGATGTAGCCCACGTGGTAGAGGAACTCCATGTCCATGACCATGGCCTTATAGCCCCGGATGAAGGTGCCGCGGTTGCCCACGAAGCTCACGACGAACACGATCTTATTCGTCAGCTGGGGACGAGTGCAGGGCATGGGTTCAGGGTCCCACTGCCCACCCTGAATCTCTACCCCAGCCACCCTACCCACGCATGATCAGCTCGGAAGCCACGCCTTCCGTGGAGTGGGTCCGAGCTGTTCCTGCTCAGCCTGGCAGATGCATTAATGAAAATGCTTCCAGAATGCATCTGGGCTCCTGGGATTAGACTAGAGGAGCCCCCGGGTGCCCCAATCCTAGGAAGAAAGGGAGGTGTAAGAAAAGGAGGGTGGGTTGGAGAAGACCACCCTTAGCCTTTATAGTGACTAAGTTAGGAAAAAACAGCCCCTGCTCAAGGCACTTCATTTCCACCCATCAGGAACGTGCCAGAATATACAAAGCTTTGCTATCTCCAGCAGAACAGTGTGTCCGGGCTGTGCTCAGCTGACACAGCGTGCACAGCAACCCTGAAGCTGGGGCTTCAAAGCTGGGGCTCCTGGATGGCCCTCTCGTGTCAGCATCCCAGTTGTCTAGGAAGACGGGGGAGGCACAGAGGGGTGCCCACTGCAGGTGCATAATGCGCCTGGAATTCCAACCCAGGGACGAGGGGGTGGGGTGAAGCAGTGGCCGCTGGGAGGTAGAAGGGTGGTCGAGGTGACTCCCTCTGGCGCTCACGTTGAGGGCACCCAGGATGTTGAGTGTGGGCCCAATGCCCAGGTAGTAGATGGAGCGCAGAATGAGCGCCACGATGAGCGGGCGGACGCTGTAGCGCTTGGTGAACAGGGCGGCGATGGAGAAGCAGATGAGGATCCAGAAGAGCAGCGAGATGAGCGGGGAGTCCAGCACTCCTGGGCCAGGAGCAAGACGTGCTCAGGCTCCACACCCCAACGAACCCCAAGAACACCCCTTCCTGGAAGCCTTCCCTGTTAAGCTCCTGGCCACCTGGTTTTAGGGTCCCCAGCACACCCGCATCTCTAGGTCAAAGGCAGGAGACCCTCTCCAGCTGCTGCCACCACAGCTGGTCTCTGAACTGTGTGTGTGCATGAGTGTGAGCCGTCCCCAGAGGTCTAAGGCCCTGTCCCACTGGAGCACACCTGTGTCTCCCCAGGATGGGATATGTAGCCGAGGACAATGCAGGGGTGCTTCTCCCCACTCTGCATCTGACCCGCCCAGGCTCTGCCCAAATGGGCCCCGAAGCCCCTGCCTGCCGGCCCCCATCCTGACCTGTGGATGCGCCCTCTACGTAGGGATAGAAGAAGGCAATGATGATGTTGATAAACACGGCCAGGTTGAAGGAGATGCTGCCCCACAGGGTCATGCGGCGAGAGAACCAGTAGATGAGCGGCATGCCTGCAGGAGGCTGGTGTCAGGGGGCCGATCCACACCGTGCTCACCCCACGCGGGTCCAGGCCCCACTTCAGAGAAGAGCACTGGAGCCCTCCCAGGGGAGGCGTGGGGTGGGTGGGGCAGCACCAGAAGGCCAAGGGCCTCAGGAGCTCGGGGCCCAGCCCTGTCTGCCGCCCGGGGAGGGGAGGAGAGGGGGTGCTCACTGCGGAGCTTGCGCTGCCACTCCATCTCGTTGTGCAGGAAGGAGGACTGGTCAAAGAAGTCGCTCACTTTGCTGCCCTGCTCGTCCTGCTCCGTGGTGGTGAAGAGCCGGTGCTTGGTCTCCTCCGTCAGGAACTGGCAGATGCCCGGCACCGGGAACACGATCTGCTCCATGCTGCGGTCCTGCCGCACGATCTGGGCACACACAGGCGGCTGGTGATGTGGAGCCCAGCTCGGGACCCTCCCCCACGCCCACCACCCTCCGGCCCCACCTCGATCTGGGACGTGTGGTTCTCGTAGTAGGCCAGGGGGTCCTCCTCCTCCTGCTGCGCAGGCACTGAGGACTTGAGCATCTGCGTCAGCTGCTTGTTATTGAGGCTCAGCTGGGGACGGCAAGGGTGCTGAGGTTAGGCCAGGCAGCCCCCCACAAGTCCCGAGCCCAGCTCTGAACTACAACCCAGCAAGTGACCCCCCAGCCAGACCAGACCCGGCCCCAAAAGGGTAGGAGAAGGTGGAGAGCCATGCCCAGAGGGTCGGTGACAGGCAGTGCCCTCCACACTCTGGCCCAAGGGCACCGGAGGCTCTGCTCTGGCTGGACAAGCTTTGCTCCCACTTCAAGCCCCAGTTTCACCCCTGGAGCCTGGGCCCCCCAAATTTAGCTCCCCTCACAGATCCTTGCTTTTTACAGGTTCGGGCCCTGGCCTGAGTTCCTGGCCCCATCCCACTCTATCCCCTAGTGGGGCCCTCAGGTCATGGCCCCGCCCCCAAATCCCAGCCTCACCCCTATAAGTGCCCGCCCACTCTCCCACCCCACCCCAGCCTAAGCCCTCCCCCTCCAGCCCCGCCATGGCCCCCACCATGGAAGAGATGCCCTCAGCCTCCTCCTCCTGGATGCGCTTCACAGGCTTCAGCAGGTGCTGCAGCTGTTTGTTGTGCCTGGAGAGCTGAGCAAGAGGCAGTTCCCATCACCGAGGCGTGGTCGTGGGGGCAGGGGTGCTCGGGCGGGGGCGAAGAAGGGGAGTGCTGGTACCTGCAGTGCCAGGATGTAGATGTTGTGGCCCACTTCACGCGGGCTCACCTCCGAGTTCTCACGCTCCTCCTCCTGCAGGTAGGCCTTTTTGATGACGTCCACCTGGCGGGGCAGTGCCTGCTCGAATGCCCTCTTCCCGGGGTATGGGGACCCTAATCCCCATGCCCACACACCCCAACCTTCCCACCTGTCCATGCCCAGCCTACCAGCTCCTGTGGCCGCAGACTGATGAGGATGCGCTCTGCATTCTCACTGTCATGCCGGCTCTCCATCAGACCCAGGAGCAGCTTGGAGGCATTGTCCTGGGAGAGGGAGACAGCCTCAATCCAAGGGGCCCCCCCTCCCCCCCACTTCAGTACTCCATAACACCCCTCCCAACTCCCCCCTCCCCCACGGACTCTGGGGGCTTGCTGAGAAGTGTCGTACTTGTCCAGGCCACCTACAGCCTTCACCCTCACACTGGCAGGCACACGACCCCCACAGAGCAGACACAGACAGGAGGCCCTCAGATAAACCCGGAATATGTGTGCTTCTAGAGTAAGTACATCTGGCATGTCTGCTCACACATTCACTCGTGTGTACAAACATACACACATTACACACATCACCCCTTGCTTGCACATGCACACATCACAGGTACACCCATGAGGGCTGCCACACGTCCCACCTTGAGCTGCAGCACCAGATCCATCCGGTACTTGCACAGGGGGCTGATGTCGTTGAGAATCAGCGCGGTGATGATGTCTATGCCATTGGACTCGTGCGTCACGATGCAGGTCTGGCGGGGCGGTGGGTCGTGGGGCCTGGGCACTCAGTACCGTGGTGGCTCAGGAGGCTCAGACTTTCCCTGGCCCAGCCTGCTCCCTCCTCCCAGGGCCACGCTCCCCGGCTGGTTCTGGTGCCCTGCTGCTCACCTGGTTCTCGTGGCAGGGGCCCTGGCAGTACTCGGTGAGGGTCTCCAGGGTCTGGATGACGAGCCCCACGTTGTCCTCGTTGATGTAGAGCCCCAGCAGCCCCAGGCCGCCCGTGGTGCTGCCGCACATGATGTCCAGGAACTGCAGCGTCTCACACACCAAGTTGTAGTTGGTCTTGTTGTTCTGGCAGCGCAGGAAGTTCTGCAGAGGACAGGCAAGGGGGTGTGGCGCGGCGAGGGGGCAGGGGAGGCTGGGGACTGCTCCTGCTGGCTGGGGGCAGGGAAGGGGCGGGCATGGCGGTGCTCACCTGCAGGTCCCGGTTGTGGTTCTCACACAGCAGCTGCAGGAAGCGCAGGATGGGCTGCATGATGAGCACGGACGTGCCCATCTCGTTGCTCTGCACACGCTCGCCCACCTCGTGCCCCCGGCGCAGGCTGGGGACCAGCGAGTAGCGGGAGGAGGAGCCAGGCATGGAGAAGGAGGCCACACGGCCTGCAGGGCAAGGCCTGGTGAGGCTGGGCTGCTGGCGGGCAGGGTGGGCCCTCCCCCTGGGCTCCCATCCCGAGCCTCCTCTGCGCCTCCTGAGCCTTTATCCCTGTTCTGTGCCACCCTCCCCTGAACCCTCTGATCCCACCAGCCAGCACCCCACCCGTGTCCCTGGCCCCAACCCTGACCCTTGGTGGTGGGGTCTGCTGGCTCCCGGTCCTCGCGGGGCTGGCTGCCCAGGTCGCTCATGTTGACGGCCACTGTGGACTTGGTCTCCTGCTGGGCCCGCTTCATGCGGTCGTGCAGCACCTTGAAGAAGCGCTCGGACTTCTTGTCGCTCGTCATCAGGTTGTAGAAGGATTTCTGGGGGTGGATGGTTAGGCGGGGACGCAGCCTCAGCACTGGGCCTGGCTCTAAGCAGCCCTGGGAGGAGGGGCGGGGGCGGCTCCGAATCCTCTGTCCTGCGCGGCAGGGACAGGGATGGGGCACAGAGGGGGCCCCCAGACACTCCCAAGCCAGACTGAAGCTGGGGAGCCAGAGCCAGCCCTGCACACTGTCACTGATGCTGGAGGCTGGCGCTGTCTCCTGACCACGGTCTGCGGCGGCTCTTGGCCTTCATCTGTGCCCACACAGCAGCCAGAGGGTCCCTCAGACATCTAAGTCACTTCCCTCCCCTGTCAGAAACCCTGCCGAGGCCCCTCTTGCCGGGAGGAAAAGCCGTGCCTCACAGCATCAGGACAGGCGACAGCTACCACCTCTGACCCCAGGCCCTGCCGCTCTCGCCTCCTCCACCTCTTCCAGCCACATCACCACTTGCTATTCGCGACCTGCGTGCCAGCTGCCTGCTCTGCCCGGAGCAGCCTCCCCACTATTGAGAGCTCTCCTCTGGGCCTTCCCGCACGCTCCATCTAAGATACACTGCCTGCATGGCCCCCGCCCCGCATGCTCTCCATGTCACGTAGAGATCACTCATTGGCTGTTGCTCACTGGCGTACAAGTGTCTCTCGCTCACTGCTGCACACTCAGTGCCTGGAGCACTGCTGGCACAGAGGGCCCTCTGTGCACTCACTGACAGGATGAAAGAATGAGTGGGGATACAGCAACCAGAGAGGACTTTGGGAGGAGGCAGGCTTCTAGCTGGGCACCAAGGCTGAGGATGTAGAGAGGAAGAGAGGCCTGAGCCGAGGCTGATAGTCAAGAAAGGTGGGCCTAATGCAGGGCAGGCTGTGGGACAGGCTCAAGCCTGGCTGGAGCAGAGCAAGGTGGGTGTGCACAGAAACGTGGCCACGTGGCCAGCCGGCGTGGCTCAGTGACTGAACGTCGACCTATGGACCAGGAGGTCATGGTTCGATTCCCCGTCAGGGCATAAGCCTGGGTTGTGAGTTCGATTTCCAGTGTTGGACATGCAGGAGGCAGCAGATCCATGATTCTCATCATTGATGTTTCTATCTCTCCCTCTCCCTTCCTCTCAGAAATCAATAAAAATACTACATATTTTAAAAAAGAAAAGTGGCCATGTGAGACAGGACACAGGCGGGTGTGGGAGGTGGAGCTGCCACCGGTGCCCTGCCGGGCGGCAAAGCCCCCCGTGGTCTCAGCATCTTGGCACGCTGTCCCCTCCTATGTGGGAGGCTCCGCCCCCAGGCGGTGAGGACTGGGCCCCACACCCCCACGCCGCACCTGGATCTCGGTGTTGCCGCCGTCCAGCAGGCGGATGGCCAGGCCGATGCTCTCCTGGAAGATCTTCTCGTTCTTGGTGCTGGTGATGAGGTCACACACTAGCTTGGTGGCTCCCTCTTTGTCCAGCCGGCACTGGGTGGCCGCAATGGCTGACCAGTCTTGGTCGAGGCCTGGAGTGGGGGGACTCACTTGACGGGGAGCGAATGGGATGGGAGAGTGGGAGGGAGGGCCCAGTGCCTGGGCAGACGGGCCACCCGGAGCACAAGGAGGAGGCAGTACTGACCGATGCCCATGGGGTCCGGAAGGTCCCCCCTCGAGCTGGACTTCCGGTTCTGGAGGTAGTTTTGCAGCAGCATCTTGCGTAGCTGGTTGCCCTGGAGGGAAGGAGCGAGGCCCACAGTGCACTTCGCACCCTTTCACCGGTGGCCCCAGTCCCGGCCCTGCCGCCCGGTGCCGCCGGCCTGGCACTCACCCGGTCCCCGTACTTGGCCTTCTTGAGCAGCATCTGCTGCAGAGTCCGCAGCACCTTGACGCACAGCTTCTCCTCCGACTGCATGAGGTCCTTGGTGTGCTGGATCAGCCTGCGGCGGGAGGAGGCACATGGGCAGCCCCACTGTCTCCCTCCGGACACCGCCCGACCCCATCCCGGGCAGGAACACCCCAGCCTGGGACCGGTGGGCCCTCTAGTCCCTGCTGGCCCCTTCCTGCCTTGGCTGCCGCCCAGACCCACGCCCCTCACTTGAACAGGAAGCCGCCGCTCTCGCAGCGCTGGTAGGCCTCGCTGCCCTCCAGGAAGAGCAGCTCGGGCCAGTGCAGGACGTCCACCAGCACGGACAGCTCGGCCTGCACCAGGGGCTTCAGGCGCTCCTCCAGGGCCGTGATGATGTCCTGGATGGGCAGGAGGGTCACGGGAGATGCAGGAGGCCCGGGCCGCCAAGGTGACAGAAGCTTGACTGCCATCCCCACCCCACAAAGCAGCCCACGATTGCCCCACACCGGCCCTGCACTAGGCAGGCGTCTGTCCGCCCAGAGCCCCGGCTGCGAGCTGCGGGCCGCCCCATGCTCTGTGACCTTGGGCCAACCCCCTGCCCTCTCTGGGCCTGTCTCCCGCAGTGGGGATAATCACAGGCCAGTGAGACCCTGGACAGGGGTGCATGGCCTGAATGGACAGGTGCTGCCAGGGCTGTGCAGCGTCCCGATCCGGCGTGAGCACCAACTCCACTGGCGGCCCCGGGGTTCTCCCTGCAATGAGCAGCCCGAGGAGGGCGTGGGCAGCACAGGAAGGGGTGCTCCTCGGGCACCCGCCCCCCCCCCCACTCCCGTGGCCCCAGCCACCTGCAGTTTCTCGATGATGTTCTTGTAGTCCCACTGGTTGGCAGTGGGGATGACGCGAGGGAAGGCCCGCGTGGCTGCCTTGTAGTTGGAAGCGTTCCGCTGGGCGGCAGCCACACAGCTGGCACCACTGCTGAGCAGCAAGCTGATGTGGGCATCCAGGTCCATGGGCAGTGAGATGCCCCGGCCCTTGGCTGGGGGGAGAGCGGGGGTTGAGCCAGCCGGAGGGGCCAGAGCCAGGGCTGCCTGCTGGGGACAAGGCGAACCACCCCCAGGCTCTGGGTGCAGCGACTCCCACCCTGGACCCACTTGGATGAGGTGCCCTCTTCCGTTTGGGTAAAAGAGAGGGTTTCTGCCTCTTTTATTTCACCCTGGATCCCTGCGCTTCTCCTGCCCCACTCTACCCACCTCCCCACCCCCCGACGAGGGCAGCCACTCAGTCTTCTCCTCCGGACGGACTCGGGGGAGAACACCTTCTCCCACTGTCAACGTGGCAGTTAGACACCAAGAAGGACTTACTGAGAAGCGCCTGGGAGCAGGGGACGGGTGCGCTTAGGGACAACGTGTCTACTGTGGGCAGGCGCCCCGGGGCACCGAGGGCACTCACCCACCATGGCCAGGGTCCGGATGCAGGCCTCCACCGAGCCCTTGTGCTGCTGCTGCAGCCACGGGCACTCGAGCAGCCGCGTGGTGGACTGCAGGAGCTGCACCACGATCGTCTGGTGTGTCTGTGAGAAGCAACGCCCGCTGCAGCCGGCCCGCCTCCTCCCCGGGCAGCCCGCCCGGCACCAGAGCCCCTGAGACCAGCACAGCCTGTGTCTGTGCCAGTTGGGAAAAGGCAGCCCCTTTCCTCGCAGTGCAGAGCCTGCGCACTGCCACAGCAGCCCCGGAGAACACCCCCAGGTCCGCGTCTGGCCTTGCAGCCCGTTGCTGACCCTTTTCTTCCTTTAGGAACCTTTTTAAATAAACTAATGCTGTGCAAAGCTGACATCTTTGCCTGGTTTAAAGGTAATAAAAAGGCACACACTGAGAAGTCTCTCCCTCCCTCCAACCCCACACGCCCCACTCTGCCCGGAGCTGGAGAGGGGCAGGGGACGCCGATACTAATGACCAGAGTCCCCGGGCCAAAGAGGTCCTGGGGCCCAGACACGGTGTCAAAGAACACCCCCCTTGCTGTGAGGGGACCAGCAGTTTTCTGACCGCCCTCTGCAGCACTGCCCACTGCGTCGCCCCTCCCCTGTGGACAGGCCCTTTCACTGACTTCCTTCGGGTTTCTGTGTGCTCAGGGGTGTGGCAGCCCCTTGATCTGGGGGGCCCAGCCCTTCCATTCCAGGCTCTGGGCTGTGAAGTCTGGCATGGGCTGGGGCTGGGCTCTGTGGAGTGGAAGCTTATGCGCTGGCCGGTCTACCTATCCTGTCAGGGATACTGCGGTCCCTGACAGCTCACTGTCACTCTCCTGCCCGGCTCTGCTCTGCTGTCCACTGTGGGAAGCATGCCACCTGCCTTGGGTGGGCGAGGCGGCCCTGAGCACAGTCTGGAGGCCAAAGTGCTCCTTGTAGAATGTGATCACAGTAATGTGTTTGCTGTCTGAAACGGGGAGCTTGGCGGAATGTGTTACTAGAGTAGACAATTCTCTTGTATAGCCTTTATGCATGACAAGCAAATGAAAACACAGATGCTGAGCCCCTCTCCACGCAGGCCAGCGGAGGGCGGCGATGCTCACCTGCAGGGAGGTGCTGTTCTCGGAGAACGGGGAGCTGAAGAAGGCACTGATGGTGTCCAGCACGACGCTCAGCACGTACTTCTCCAGGGTGGGGTCGGCCAGGCGCTTCTCCCGCTTGCTGCACACCTGGGAGCAGAGAGATGCCGGGCGTCCCACACATGGCCCTCCATGCCACCCTGGGAGGCCGGGCCCAACCCCAGGGACAGACCCGAGCCATGTCCAGCGTGAAGTTCTCGAAGAGCGTCCAGATGTGGTTGCTGGTGTAGATCTCCTTCATCTCCACCTCGGTGTCCACGTAACAGTGGTTCACGAAGTTCACGTAGGCCATCTTCACCTGGCGGTGGGCGGCGGGCGGAGGTCAGGCGCGCAGGCCACCCGCCCGGGCGCTCATCTGCACTTCAGCAACCTCCCACACCCCACTTTCTGCCCACATCCCCACCACCCTCCCATGCTTCCCCTCCTGTCTGCCGCCCATTCCTTCACCTCCCGGGGCTGAAAGGCTGCTCGGCCCCATGCCAGCACTGGCCCCTGCGGCCTCCCTGCCCCCCCCCCCCCAGCACCCTCCACGTCAGCTCCCGCGGTGGACACAGCCACCTCCGTGATGCAGTCTTCATGTGTCACCACAGACACCACGTCCTCCAGGGGCAGCAGGGAGGTGCACTTGATCTCCGTGTAGACGTTCTTGCCCTCGGCACAGGCGGCCAGCAGGTCCACCAGGGAGATGTGGTACATGAGCGGGCTGTGGTCCTCCACGCCTTCCCGGGCGGCCTTCATCATGTCCAGCAGGTGGGCCAGCGAGGCCTTGTCATTGTAGAACACGACCACGTCATCTCCTGCGTTGGTCAGCTGCAGGCAGGAGGGACGTGTCGGATCCCTAGGTCTAGCGGCCCGGAGCCATCCCTCTGCGCTTACTCAGGAAACCCACCCCAGCCATCAGGGACACTGAACACCGGGCCCAGAAAACTCCCTCTTCCGCTGGGAAAGGGCGCCCCACTTGGGCTGGTCTCAGAGGCGCCTCCTCCAGGGAGCCCTTTCTCATCCCATCCCACTGCCTCCCTCCTGTGTTCCCACGGCGTGTGACGTAAACCAGCCAGGGCACATGAGCGAGCACGTCACCCACAGCAATGCACCAGCAATGGATGACGCACGACACAGCACACCCTTGTCCTTAGCAAGTTCCCTGAGCGCACACAGTGTGGCTCCTCTCCCCTGCCCGCCCGCGCTGGATGAAGCCCGAAGGAGACAGCCGCCACCCTTCAGGCCTCCAGCCATCAGGTATTCATTGAGTACCTACTATGTGCCACATGCTGGGGCCCTGGCAACGAGCACAAAGGACGTGGTCCGAATCCCCCACCCCAGAGTACACGTCCCCACCCTCAAACTTATACTCCACTGACTCCCTGGGGACACAAGGTCCTCGGTCCGGGTGCGTGAGGACTTGTAAGTCAATGATAACACATGACAGTGTTTGCGTTCAGGCCCGTTGTCTGAGCTCTACTGGCCCCGCCTGAGCTCTGCTCCGCCTGCCTCTGCGGCCCCTCCACACCCAGCACCCAGAGCCCCTTCCGTGGCCGCCCACGTATGTGTCCCACCATCCGAGCCCCGCTCTGTGGCCACCGAGTCCCATGAGCTGCGGGCCCCTCACCTCAGTCATGATCATGTCCTGGCACTTCTTGACGTACTTGCCCTCGGCCTTGATGACGGTGTGCAGGAAGTCCAGGTACTGCACGTGGCGCCCGTGGGTGGCCAGCAAGTGCACGAAGTGCTGCAGCACCGGCTCGCTGACCTCCGAGCACAGCTGGTAGTTGTTCAGGAAGATGTGCTGCATGGTCTCTGCCTCCAGAAGCTGAGTGCAGGCGTCCATCAGAAGTCAGAGGGGCCCAGCCGCCCGCCCGCCTGCCCGCGCCTGCCCCACCCTGCCCTGCCCCTCACCCCCGGCGTGAGGAAGAGGTGCAGGTGCTTGTGCAGCAGGGCCTGGTTGCCGGGGTTTCCTGCACAGAACTTCTGCAGGAACTGGTGTGTGTAGCGCAGGATCTCCATCATCTTGGCATCGCCCTGGGCACAGAGGGGAGAGGGTGCTGGGCGCTCACAGGAGGACAGGTGGGGGCTGGGTCAGGGCTTGGGTTCAAGGTGAAAGCTGTGGCTCCAGGTCAGGGTATGGCTATGTGAGGGGCAGAGGGGCAGAGGAGGCAGGAATGGGGGAGCAAGGCTAAAGGGTCAAGGTCAAGTGAACACTGGGATGATGTCAGGATCAAGAGTCAGAGGCTTGAGACATATCAACACCAAGACCAGCCGGCTGGTGTGGCTCAGTGGTTGAGCATCTACCTATGAACCAAGAGGTCACGATTCAACTCCTGGTCAGGCACATGCCTGGGTTGCGGGCTTGATCCTCAGTGTGGGGTGTGTAGGAGGCAGACAATCAATGATTCTCTCTCATCATTGATGTTCCTCTCTCTCTCTCTCTCTCTCTCTCTCTCTCCCTTCCTCTCTGAAATCAATAAAAATATATATATTTTTTAAAGACCAAGGTCAGCCGAGGTGTGGGGTGGAAAGTTCAGAGACTGAGATAGGGCTGTTTGGAATCAGGGCCAGGAGTAGGTTAGGGTGCAGAGCCAAAGCAGGAGCCAGGGTGAGGCTGAGTTGACATTATGTGTCAGGGAGAGGCTGAGGGTCAAAAGTCAAGATGAAGCTGAAATGATCAGAATTAGACCAAAGAAGAAGACAGAAGCTGGGGTCAGGGTCAAAAATCAGTGAGGCTGGGATCAAATCAAGGTTAAAGTGGATCAGGTTGAGGGCAGAGGGTTAAAGGTTGAAATGCTATGAAGGGTCAGGTGTGTCAGGGACAAGTAGGATGAATACTTTGAGGTCAGCACTGGAGATCAGTGGTTTGGACTGGGTCAGGATTCAGGGTGAAGCTGGGCAGAAGTTGGGGTCACCTTGTCGTAAGGGATCTGCAGCAGGTCCAGCATGACCTTGTGGGCATCCATGTTCTTGAGCAGCCGCTGCTGCTTCTTCCTCATCTGCTCTCCAACACCACACATCTTGTTCAGCCGCTCCAGGATCTGAGGGGAGTGGTGTGAGCCAGGGCCCCTCCCTCCTCCGCCGGCCTCCCCTGCCCCAGTCCACCACAGCTGTCCCAGTGCATGTCAGGATAGGAAGGGAAAGGAACCATGGCCACTGACTCAGGTCACAGAAACAAGGCAGGGGACTCACCCCCACCCCCACTCCCACCCGTGAGGTGCAGAGAAGGATGAGACTGCAGGGGAATTTCATTACATTCCTCCAGCTCCCAGTAGTCCCATCTGGACCTTGCGGGTGTTTTAACGCACGGGGAAAACTGGAAGATGTCTACTGTGAGGGCCAGCAAAGCTGGGAGGCGGGAGAGCAGGCCCCTGGAGCTCCTGGGTCACAGACCCTTCCCTGGGGACCCTGCACTCACGCCCTTGACGATCTGGTAGTTCTCACTGCTCTTCTCCCCTGGTGGGGGCGCGAAGCCTTCCTCATCCGTGGGCCGCTGGGGGCACAGAGGCGGGGTCAGCCCGGCCCCGCCTGCCAGGGCCCTGGCCGGCTCTCTGCACCCCACATACCTCCTTCTTGTCTTTGGCGGTGCCCGCCTCCACCTCCTCGCCCTTGCCACTGCCCTTCTTGTCCACCCACAGCTCCGACTTCTCGACCATGGTCCGCAGTCGGTCCAGCTCCGCCTTGATCACCTTGTAGTTCTCCACATCCTGGGCAGAGATCAGCAGCTGCACCTGCAGGTGAGGGGTTCTGCCTGAGACTGCGGCCCAGCCCACTGCTTCAGCTCCCTGCCCTGTCCTATTCCAGCTTCTGCTACTGGCGTCTCCGCTCCACCGTCATTCCCCTCCACGTTTATAAGCCCACCGCCTCCAAGAAGCCTCCCCAATGGCTGCAGCCTCTTTGCAGTCCCTGCCGTGAGCTGCCTCATCCCTGGCTTCACTCACTGCCTCGAGTCCCTCGGCTGCAGCCTGTCACTTGTTCACTAGGACCCTGACCAGGCAGGGCAGAGCGTAGTGGCATCGCTGAGTGCTGCTCCCTCCCACCTTCCCCACTCGGGGTTCGTGGGTGAGGGAGGAAGGCCTCTTGCCCCGACTACCCGCCCCTGCCCTTACCTCCCCCCCATAAAACAGGAGCCGACAGTGACCACGTTGCCAGGGCTGCTGCCTGAATTCCATAAACGAAAGTCCAACACCCAGGGCTGGTACACAGCAAGCACCTGTTAAATGCCAGCTGCATTCCACAGGGAGCCGCAGAGACCACACCAGGTCACAGTAACGAAGCCCTGCTGAGGGCTGACTGCGCGCCAGCCCTGATGTGAAGCACTTAGCAAAGGTGCGCAAGATAGAGCTTGCCAGCTGTCGATGCGGTCCACAGCATCAGAAATGACAGGCCATGAGCCAGGCTAAGCACCTAGGACGTATGGAGCGCAGCAAAGCCAAGAACCCCAAACGTGCTGTGAGCTCCTCCTCCATCACCCTAACCCCAGTGCCCACGCAGTCGGCGTGTGGCCAGGGCAGCCTGCCTGCCCGATGCAGATGGTCCTTGGCGCTCCCTACCCCCCGCCCCGAGGCCCGGGCCGAGCAGGGCAGCACCTGCTTGAAGGTGTGCATGGCCTCCTGGCGCTGGCTGAAGTGCTTGAAGAGCAGCTGCAGGGCCCCCGAGACGAGCGGCGGGTAGTCGTGCATGGTGAGGTGGATGAGCACGCGCAGGAACGTGCGGCCGCCCTCGTCGTCCACCTCCAGCATGCTGCTGGTCTTCCTGCGGAGCGTGGGCACGGCTGGCTCGCCCCTGGCCACCGTGGGGCAGGCCCGGCACCCAATGCAATATTTGCTAAAACTACTGATGGTTTCTCACCACAGGACACCCCTCGCCCCGCCCACCCAGGTCCCACAGGGCTCCCCTTGACCGAGCAGGAAGCAGAGCACGTCCCTCCTGGCCATGCCCTGGTGCAGAGGCGCGCGTGCCCTCGGGGAGCAGGCCACGACCACACTCGCCTATCACGGGGTTGGGCAGTTAGGGGAGGTTCAGAGCAGAAAGCCAGGGAATGACGAGGGGAAAGGGGGACGCCCATCCCGGCCTCGGGAAATGCAGCCCATCCCAGGGGTCTCAGGCCTGCGTTGCTTTCACCTACCCAACCCACACTCAACCCCCCACTTCACCCCTGGCCTTACCCCACTCCAAACATGGCCTCTGCCTGCTCCCCAATGCGGTCCAGGTTCATGTTGGCAGCTGTGGGAGGTGAGAGGGGCGGACGGGGCAGGTGGGTGCCAGGTGCAGGAAAGATGGAGAACAGGGTGAGGGAGAAGGAGACACCCTTCTACACCTGGTTGGGCGGCAGCCCCTCTGCCTGCCCTCCCTGGGGCAAGGGGAGGGGAGCCCATCCAGGGAACGGCTGCGCAGCCCCCTGTCCTGCGGGGATGAGCAGAGCCTGGGCTGGGGTCTGGGTCTGGCTCAGGTCCTGACTGGCTATGATTTGGGGCAAATTTCTGCCCCTCGGTGGCCTCATTTAAGGAATGAAGGGACTGGTTCCTGACCTCTCCCCTCACTGTGGCAATAAAGTGAGACTATGGGCATGGAGGCCTTTGCAGGTTGGGAAACAGGCAGGTCTGGGAGCTGACCCCAGGCTCCGCCCACAGCTATGTGAGTGGGGAGGTGTGTGGGCTCACTGGTGGAGTCGAAGGCAGGGGCTGTGCCGTCGGCCCCACTGTCCTGCATGGGAAACACCTCCACAAATTCCTTCTTAAAGACGGACAGCAGGTAGGAGATGCGGTAATCCAGGCGGACGTTGAGGATGAACTGGAAAAGGGGAGAGGACTGGGCTGAGACAGGAAGCCAGTCCTGCTCCTGGGTCCCTGGGGGTGACAGGCACCCCGAATGAGCTCTAACATTCCAGCTCAGCACAGCTCTTTGGGGGTACCACGAGACATCACAACCAAAACAATCAAGACCCTTCTCCCCAGGGGGCTTAGGGTGCCGCTCCCCACTTCCTATACTTCCTCTCAGAATAAGGCAAGACCCTCCCCCCGAACCACTCAGCCTCTTTCCCAAGCCGGACGCTAACAGGAAAGGGAATGGAGCTCCCCAGGTCTGAAGGCCAACTCGTGTTCTTCCACCCTGCCCTGCCAAGTGGGCCCTAAGTCTCCCGGGGCCGATAGGGAAACCGGGAACTCTGAGGAGGCCAGAAGTCACTTGAGGTGGGGGTGAGGACACATTTGCACACACCCCGACTGCCTGCATCCTCGTGGGGTGCAGAGCATCTGGCCACACCCCAAGACTCAGGCCTGGAAGCCCAGGCCTGGGAGAGTCAAAGCCCCTTCTCTGACTTCCCTGGGTCTACCTGCCCACTGGGTGGCCGGCCCTGAAAGTCACTGCATTTCCCTTCCCATCCTCTGGGGGCAGCAAGGCAAACTCAAGCATCCTCCCCCCTCAAGGCCCTACCAGCCCCCTCCCCAGTGTTGCTGGGGCGTCTCAGAGGAGACCCAAGGAGGGAAGACTATCTGCCGGCCCGAGAAGCTGGCTCTCCAATTTCTGGCTCTACTTCAAAACCTGTGTGATGGCGGAAAAGTCCCTCCTTGTCCTTTCCCCTCCTGTACAGTGGGATGGAGCCAGAATCGCCGGGAGGGCTTGTCACAGCCCAATCTGTGTTCTGGTCTGTAAGTCTGGGCAGCGCCCACAAACCTGCATTTCTAAGTCCGCAGAGGGAAGGGGGGGGGGCTAATACTGATGGTCCCAGGACTGCACTGTGAGGATCCTGGCTGCATAGCAACGCTCATGTGACACTGACCTTAGGGGAATCACCCACCCACTCCCCAGGCCCGCCCACCCTCCTGCCCATCCCCGACACCTCCCACTGTGCTCCTGCCCGCCAGGCACCTGCAGGATCTCCAGGATCTTCAGCTTCGTCTCCATCACCACGATGTCCTCATTCTCCTCGAACTTGCTTCTGTCCAGCGGCTCAGCAGCCTCGGCCCCAGCAGGCAGGCTGGGGGTTCCAAAGACAGACTGCTTGCGGTTCAGCACCATGGTGGACATCATGTGACCCACACCCTGGATGGACCGCCGCACGTTCTTGCCTGAGACGTGGAGAACAGAGGGGGTCACGGAGGGTGCACAGCAGCCACACATACACACCCTGCCCCTGTCTGACTCCATCTCCATCAGCTGCAGGGCAAAGCCCCACAAGGAAGGGGCCAGGCTAGCCGAGGAAGGCTCCCTAGGGAGGTGAGCTTGGAGCCAAACCTGGGAAAAGGGAGGACCGGGAAGGTGAGGTGTGGGGAGGCCAGTGAAAACTCTCATGTGGCATTGTGAGAGCTGCTACAGGGCCACGTGCCCGTCACTGTTTGTTTTCACTGCCGGGGGATGTCTCTAAAGGCAAGGCTGAGGCTCGTCCCTCAGGCTGCCCTCTTGCTCCTCCCCCTCATCGGACCAGGAGCTCCCCAGGCAGGGCCGGTGTCTCCCCTCCTCCCTCAAGACATAGCTGCACCAGGGTCTCCACAGCACCTGGACAGGGGGCCCTGATGGTGAAGGGATTGGGCCAAAAGACCCCTCACAGCAGAGCCAGGAGGGGGTTGATAAAAGAGGACTTCTGGTGCTCTTAAGGAGAAGGAGGCACTGAGGGTGAGCACAGGTGCCTGGGTGGGCAGAGCTCAGCACCTGAGTCCTCGTAGGCCTGCAGGATGGCTGGCGGGCCCTGCACGCAGTCGATGATGCTGAGCAGCGTGCGTGTGAGCCTCAGCAGCTCGCTGAAGCTGTAGAAGCCAAAGTAGATGAGATTGTGCGCCAGGCTGACCACCTGCAGAGAGGGGCAGGGCTGGTGAGCATGGCGAGGCCTGAGCGCGATGGGCGTGTCTAGGTGTGATAGGCAGGGCCTTGGGACAGGTGGTCCAGCTGGGGCGGGCAGGCGGGAGGGGGAGCCGCAGGGCTCTGGTGGTGTACTGGGGTCGGGTTCCTCTGCGGCTGTGGGGCTGTGTGAACGTGGATCCAAGGGTCCCAGACAAGGGCTGCCCAAACCCAGTGGGTTACTGAGGAAGAGGGGCCTGCAAAGGAGGCTACTGTGGGGGAGATAGGGCAGAAATGCAGGATGTGGCTCCTGGCACTGGCCTGTGACCCAGCCCAGTCTGATGAGGGGAGGGGACTAGAAGGAAGCAGCCTTCTCCCAGGTCAGGAGAAGCCTCTCCCTGGGGAGCCTCGCAGTCTGCGCCCCTGCACTGCAGGGCTGCCAAGGGAAGTGAGGTCAGGGACCCCACCGCCCACCCCTGGACACATCCAGGCCCAGTGCCTAGCAAGCAGGAGTCCCGCCCACCTCGAAGGTGAGCTTGTTCTTGTCCTCGTTGGCAAAGGGCACGGCCTCGCTGACCACGTTGTTGAGGTAGTCCTCCACGAACTCCATGGTGCTGGCAAACTTGTTCTTCTTGTCATCTCGGGCGGCGTTGAGGTTGGAATCATAGCTGGGGGGGTGGGACAGTGAGGCGGAGGGTCTGAGGCCCGCCCACCCCAGCCGTGCCTGGCCCGCCCTCCCCACCCCTCTCACTCCTTGATGGTGATGGCTGTGGGGATCTCAGTCCAGAGACGGGCAAACTTGACGGGCGTGACCAGCTCCTGGGGGTCTCGGTCCACGTGCACGTGCAGCATCAGGTGGCAGAAGGAGGCGCGCAGGTCAAAGGGCAGCATCTCGTCGGCCATGCACAGGAAGATCAGGTCGACGCCCAGCTGCTGGGAGATCTCGTGGATGGCCAGGTACTGCCGGTCCAGGCACATTCGGGCAAAGAGCTTCAGCTGGTACCTGCGTGCAGGGGGCGTGGGCTTGAGGGATGCTTGAGAAAGCAGTAAAGGGGCTTGGACTACCCCAGGCACCAGCCACTGTCACAGAAAGGGCACAATTCTGAGCAAAAGAGGTGATGGAAAATGCCTGGACTTATGGGTGTTTGCAAATCTCTTCCAACTTGCTAAGGATGCGAGTGCTTCCTAGCTCAGCCAGGACAGGCATTGGTAGGAAGAGGGACGGCTGAGAGCAAGGCTGGAATGTGCAAAGAGAGAGTATGTGAGCATTCAGCCTCGGGCAGAGTGAGGGCAGGCCTGGGAGTGGGGTGGGTGTAGGAAGCTGTTGGGTAGGGGTGACGCCATGCCCTCTGCTTGGTCCTCAGCCCTGCCTTCCCTACCAGGGGCTCTGTGCTCACCACTCACGGCTCTGTACCCTCAGGCAAGTTCCTTTACTTCTCTGTGCCTATCTTTTGAACTGCGGTGAGGGTGAGGACAATCCCTGCCTCACAGGGCCTTGAGGTTTGGGTGAATGACGGGTGACGGGCTCGGAGCATGCCTGGTAGACAGCGAATGTCTGATATGTGTTATGCACTATCCTTGCTTTTAAAACGTGTGGGGCAGGTTTGGGTTTCTTCCAGGCCTGTCACTGGGCGGAGCCTGGCCTCGAGGTCACCCAGTGCCCTCGGGGAGCCTCCCTGGTGAGGCTGCGTTGCGGGCAGGTACGGGAGAGCAGGATCTCTCCCGCAGGGAGGCGGCTGTGGCCTCCTGAGGCAGGCACTGGGCACAGAGCACTGGGGGGAGGGTGGGCACCTGTAGTAGCTGAGCACATTCTCGTCGTGGGCATTGCCGGCCCGAGCCTCCTGGGCCAGCTGTCTCACGCTCTTCTCGTGGTGCTCGTTGTTCTTGTCGGTCCAGGTGAGCCATACTTCCTCCTCGGAGTACTCGATGGTCAGGTACTCGTGGGCCTGGGCCATCTCCTTCACGGGCCGAAGCCTGCAGACCAAAGCCAGACATCACCGGAGCCGGCCATCACCGGGAGCCGGCCACCACCGGGAGCCGGCCACCACCGGGAGCGGGCCATCACCAGGAGCGAGGCCAGGGTGGGACTCTACGCCAGAGGCGGCCCGAGCAGCCCGGCCGCATCGTCCTCCCCCACTGGGGCTTGGCTCAGAGCCAGCCAGGCTCCCATGCTGCCTGCCAGGGGACCCACCTCCCGCTGGGACCACAAACAAACCGTGAGCTTCTTGAGGCAGGGCCTGGGCTGCTTTTCCTGTGCCCCTTTAACCTCCCCCGCCCCTTGTGCCAGCATAGAGCTGGGTACACAGCAGGCACTGGGTATATGTCTGTGGAGAGCATTGGGTGCCAGTTCCAGCCTGAACCCAGCCAGGCCCCAAGCTCTGAGGTGGCTGGGAACCAGGCAGGGTGCTGGCTGGGGTAGGACGCCATGGAACAGGGACATCATGCCTGCTCACTCTGTCTGGATGAGAATGTCGCTGTTCTTGGGGTCCAGCACACACTTGCAGATGAGCTCCTGGGTGACGGGTATGGCGATGTGGTTGGACACACATAGGTCGGAGAGGTAGTCCAGGAACCTGGGGTGAAAGCAGGGGTGGGGAGGGGCTCAGAGCAGCTTTCCTTCCCCAGTGGCTGCACAGGCTCCCTCCCCAGACTGGGCAGAGGTGAGGGTTGGATGGAGGGGAGACAGCGAGGAGGGGAGCTGACCTGGGCTGGGCAGAGGTGAAGGGTTGAAGGGGGGAGGGCAGTGGGGAGGGCAGCTGACCTGGGCTGGGCAGAGGTGAAGGGTTGGAGGGGGGAGGGCAGTTGGAGAGGGCTACTGACCTGGGCTGGGCAGGGGTGAGGGTTGGAGGGGGTAGCGGCAGGAGGGGGGGGGCAGTGCCAACCTGGGCTCCCGGTTCTTGCGCACCAGGCTGACGAAGGTCTCCACCTCCGTCTTGGTGATGTGCTTCTCCAGGAGCTTGCGGTTGTTGTGCAGCAGGGCGGTGATGGTGTCCTCAGCCAGGATGTCATAGCCGATCTGGGACTGCATCATCCCAAACTGCTTGGCGATGTGCTCCTGCGGGCGGATAGGCTGGGGTCACGGCTGCGACTCTGCTCCAGAGCACGGCCCCGATGCTGAGACAGGGCCAGCACTGGCAGGGGAGCCCGACCCAGGACAGCGGCACCCAGGAGAGGAAGTCCACACCGGGCACAAGAGGGGGTTGTACAATACTAGAGGGCCAGGAGGCACTCCGCCTCCCGCCGTGCGAGGAGGCACCCCACGGGGGGCCGGGACCTGGCCTGACTGGCACAGCACCGGCTGCAGCGGGAGTCAGGCCGGACAACACCCCGGCGGGCTGGGACCCACACTTGACTCCCAGTGTCCCCCCGGTCCCCTGCCTGTATCCACTCCAGGGCCGCCTGAGCCATCGAGCCAGCTTGGGCAGGCCCCCCTGCCTCTGTCTCCATCTCCACTCCGGGCCTCACCTGAGCTCGCAACCTCCTCCTGTCTGGTCGTGACCGTTACAGAGTCCCAGCCTAATTTGCATATTATCTCTTTATAATACAGATATTGGGTGTGCAGTCTGTCTCCCTCCCGGGGTCAAGCCTGTATGGGGGAGGGGCCTTGTCCGGCATTGTGGACCCAGTGCAGTGAAACAGCAGGACCCCTGTTCAAACTTAAGAATCTCAAGATGGCAACGGAGCATTAAACCCAGCCCAAGGCCCTTCTGAGCAGAGCCAGGCCACCCGCCTACTGTCTGGGTCCCTGTCGAGGCCCAGGGAGTCAGTGCGGCACCATGTGCGCCTCAGGAAGTATTTGCTGGGGGGATCGTGGGGCAGGCCAGCGGCACCTGGTTCTTGCGGTAGTCTTCCTGGGAGTGCCGCAGTACCCGGTAGCAGAGGCGGAACATGTGCTGGTAGGGGGCGTTCTTCTGGTCCGACAGCTCCTCCAGCCGCACCAGGGGGCCCTCACCCCCCTTGTCGCGGAAGGGAGCCTTCAGAATGCCAAAGATCTGGGGGAGCAGAGAGTGTGAGGAGGATCTCCCACACATGCCTGTACCCCTAATTACTCAGGACCCCTAAGCCCCAAACTGCCCCTGCCCCAAAGCCACCCCACATTCACCCGCAGCTGATTCTAAGCTGAACTAAAATATATATTTTTTTATTTGATTTTAGAGAGGAAGGGTAAGGGAGATAGAAACATTGATGAGAGAGCATTATTGATCAGCTGCCCCCTACATATCCCCCAGTGGGAACTGAGCCCACAACCTAGGTATGTGCCCTGTCCAGGAACTGAAACCGTGAGGTTCATAGGTCAAACCTCAACTGCTGAGCCACGCCAGCCAGGCAAATTTGATGCAGATTGGGTATCACTGCTAATTTTCTTAGGCGTGATAACAGTCCTGGGTCTTTATTCCGGTAGCCAATCCATGTATATCTCTTACATTGATTTCGGTGTTTCTCTTTCTCTTCTCCCCTCCCACACTCTCCTATCTTATCTAGCTCCTTTCCACTCTCTCAAAAAAATCAATGGGAAAAAATACCCTCAGGTGAAGATTAACAAAATAAAACAAACAAACAAACAAAAAAAAGTTCCTTGTCCCAGGCCCTCCCCAGGTCTACGCCCCTGGCTCCCGGTCCCCACCCCTCCCCAGGTCTGGGCCACAGGTCATAGTGGTCACAGCACCTGCTTAAGGATGTTCTGCTCCCTCATCAGCTTCTGCCGTTCCCGGTTGGGCTTGGTGACCATGATGTCCAGGACGTTCTGCCCGTTGTTGGGGACGTCGCTGACGAAGAACACCAGGTCCTCCAGCAGCTGGATGACAAACCTTCACAGAGGACATGAAAGACGGCATGAGTGAGGTGCCCAACCTGGGAAAGCTCTCAGGACCCACCCAGCCCATGTCCCCGCCCCCCTCCGTGGGCAGCCAGCACGTCCCCACACACAGCTCTCCAAAGCACCAAACTCATCCACTTCCCTCTCATTTTACCCTGACCTGCTGTCAAACACACCCCACACCCTGCCCACCTGCCCTAGGACTGAGACTCGCAGTCCTCACCAATCAGAAAGGGAGCAGCAGGATACAGGCGGGTGTCTGGCACCAGGGGCTCTGCGTGTCCGTTCTGCCACCTACTAGCTGTGTGACCTTGCATAGTCTCTCCACTTGACCCTCAGCCCCATCATCTAACCAGAGCCCATTCGGGGAATACATGAGCAGCGAGGCAGGGCCAACCGGCCAGTGCTGCGGGACAGTCTCCCCTCTGCGTCCCCGCCCCAGCCCCGCCTGCCGGTTTCTGCGTGGTGGCTCCTTGGTTCACGAACAGCAGACCTGGGAAGAGGGGTCCCGTGGGATCCTCAGGAGCCTCCCTGCGCCCACCTGCGGTCATTCTGGCTGATGAAGCCCTCGTTCAGCTTCTCCACAGCGCTGGCCAGCATGGAGCTGGCATCGTTGGCAAAGTCCAGGTCTCGGATCTCAGACACGGGAACCGACACGATAGCAAAGGCCTCCTTGTCCTCCTTGGTGGGGCAGGTGCCCAGCTGCAGGGACAGAAGTCAGCCAGGGCACTCAGGAGCCAGCCTGGACCCCAACCCCAGCCCCAGCCCAGCCCCAGGCAACCCCACCATGAGCCGGATGGGCCGCTCCTCCTCCACGTCAATGGGCACGTTGGTGCTCTGGATCCACGTGTTGGTGCAGAGGTGTCGCAGCCGCACATACGAGTTCCTGCAAGAAGAACCCGGAGTAGACACAGGAGGCCCCAGCAGTCTGCTCCCCGACGCTTCCCATCTCCGCTAGGACCACACAGGCCTGGGAAGGTCCTCTCCGGGAGAGGAGCCAGAGGGCTGACAGCAAACACGCAGGTCCTGCGCTTACTGTTGCACTGGCCCAGGCCCCGCGCCTCACCCACGCCCACACCCAAAGCCCTGTAAGCCAAGGCTTGTCCACTTGGGACCAAAAGTCACTGGACAAACGGCGATGCAGGCCATGCAGCCCCGTAGTGTCAACATGTGTGCTTCCACAGCGGAAAGTGCGGGGCTGTGGTTATGAAATGTAATGGCCTTTCTGCAATAAAAAGCAATCTGAACCCCAAAAGCACCTGACCCGAGAGCTGCAGCCAAAGGGGCCTGGCCCTTAGTGTCTCTGTGTCCTCTCATCCATGCTGGTGAGGGGTACATGAGAGTCCCACTGGACAGAACATGTGCTTGAGCACCCTACGATTGACACCAGGAGCCTCCTGAAGTGACTTATGTCCTAGAAACTCAGGGTTGGGAGCCTTACAGTCAGGGCGCCCTGCCTCCACCCTCCACCCCCTGCCCAAACCCACTGGAGCAAGCAGCCGCAAAGAACATTGGAGAGAAGGCATTTTGATGGAGCAGCACCCAGGGATGGCACACGAAACGCGTCTAAGAGTGGTGAGCTGCCTACATGGCTCAGAGCTCAGTCCCAGAGGCACAGCCCTGCAGATCCTGAGGCCACAGGCACGCACGCCTACCCACCGGGGCACGAAGGAGTCGGTTTTCTGCAGCGTGGTGGGGTCCAGCTCAAACAGCGAGGCGATGTCGTTGCCATGGGGCACAGCCACAAGGCGGTACTTGATTTTCTCCCCAGCGTTTCGACGACTTGGGCGGCCCTGCACACCCTGGGTGAAGACCCCAGCTCAGGCAGGAGCCCCTGCCTCCTCTCAGGCCCCCTGGAACCACTGCATCCCACCGGAGAGGCCTCCCTCTCCAGGCCACCTCCCAGGGCTCACGGCCCCCGCCTACCTCCACCCCTGCCCCCAGAGCGATGCACACACTCTTCCCCGGCCCGGAGCCCCGCACCCATCCTTACCACTCCGGCCGCCTTGGGGTCAGAGGCATCACCCTTGTAGCTGGGGTTCTCCTAGAGAGAGAAACAAGTCGGGGAGCTGTGCCACGTGACACCCTCCCACACACACACCCGAGACAAAGTTCAGATATGTCCCCCAGGGGTGCCCACCTCAGCCCCGGCACCCATGTGACTCCTGGAGAAGCCGCCAATGAGAGTCCCCAGGCCCTGCCCTCCATGGCCCTCCAGAGCCCCACAGGTGAACATACTCACACATGCACACTCGCACGCACTTGCGCACATTCACGCGCACACTCACAGTCATGCTCACTCACACGTACACTCGTGTGTACTCATGCGCACTCACACGCACACTCATACGCACTCACACTCACGCACTCACACTCACACACGCACGCACTCAGACAAGCACTCACATGCTCACACACACTCACGCACTCACATGTGCACTCACGAACTCACGCACACTCACACATATTCACATGCACTCCCACATGTGCACTCACTCACACTCACACGCACGCACTCACAAGCACACTCACATGCACTCATGCACACTCACGCACTCACGTAGACGCGCACTCACACTCATGCATACTGCCCAGTCCACACAAGCCTGTGCAACACAGACAGCACGCGTGTCCACAAGCACACAGCCTGAACTCCCAGGATGCCGCTGTCTCCTACTCACCTCAGCAGCCAGGTAGTTGCCCGTGGCCAAGTGCTTGAAGCGGTACAGGCCATTCCAGTGGCCAGCGCCTCCACGGCAGGGGTCATGGTGGACTACCTGGGGGTGCGGGTTGAGGCGGGGTGAGGCTACCCACAGGGGCTTCTCTGGAGAAGGCATGGACAGGCAGGGCACTGGAGGGGCTCAGAGGAGGGGCAGGGAGCACCTTCCCTCGCCCCCAGTGATGGAGGAAAAGGGAGGGGTGGAGCCAGAGCTGGAGAGAAGGGCTGGGCCAGGAGCAGGGCTCTGACCTCCACCTCCCAGAGGGCATTGGAGCTGGTGGCCGAGGTGGCGGACTGGCGCAGTGTGGTGCGCAGGAACACCTGCAGCTTGCCCTTGTACTCGTCACACGTCAGGAACTTCTCCTGCTCCGCATGGAACAGCCGCACCACGTCCCCCTGCAGGCAGCAGGGCGAGGTCCCATGTGCTCCTTCCAGAGCCGGCAGCAGACCCCAAATTCAGAGCCCCCCTCAGCTGGGCAGACACGCTCTTACCCAGCGCCCGCCCAGCCCTCAGTGTTCACGCCTGCCTGGATCGCCTCCTTCCAGGCAGTACCTCTGGAAAGGCCCGCTGGCTCCACAGGCCAATCCCAAGTCTCCCCTCCGTGAAGGCAGGAGGGGTGGCCCACCTGGCGGCATCGCTCCCCGGCCCTTCCGCCCAGCTCTTGGTGCCTTGTGCCCACCTCTCCGCTCCCTGCTGAACTGAGTGGCTGCGGTGCAGGGACGGGGCCTGGTCATCGCCACGGCTCTGCATACTGAGACCAAGCTTGGATCCTGGCTCCGCTTAACGAGCTGCGTGACCTGGCTAAGTCCCTAACATCTCTGACCTCACCGTCCTCTCCCGTAAAATGGGAACACTATGACTCCCTTGCAGAATGTGGATCCTAGTTTGTATGGCCAGTAACACTACATTCTTACCACGTGCCAGCTGCTGTGTGAGTCCTTGGCATGAACTGCTCACCACTCCACACCTAGCTCTCCGGCATGCACAGCATTATCCCATTTTACAGGTGCAGAAACTCGGGCACAGAGGTGGTGCATGTAGCTCATGACAAATGGGGCATGAATCCGTGCCCTCACCTCTCCATCACACTACCTACGTGTGCCTGCCACTCAGCAGGCCCTCGGGGCACGGCAGCCACTCCCGTTATAGTCACTGACGGCACATCCATCCCCCCTACACTGCGCTGAACACAAGCTCTCAGCCAGCATCTGGGGAGTGAACGCCTCAGTGGGCGAATGAAGGAATGAATGAATACACAGGTTGACTGTTACTATGGCAGAACCTGGTGCCTCTGTATCCAGGCAGTGCAGGGCAACAGCAAACCCGGGTGGTTTTGTTAGCTCAGGTCTCACTTCCGAGCCACCTAGAGTCTACTGTCGGAGCCATGAGCCACAACAGGTTCACCCAACCACGTGGGCAGCACCTTGGGGATCAGCCCGGTGAGGTGTCCTTTTCCAAAGGCTACACAGATTTGGAGCTGGAGTGTGTAATCAGGGAAGGCTTCTGAGAGGAGGTGGCACATGGGCTGGGCCTTGATGATGTGTGGATGATGCGTGCAGGTTTAAGAGAGGGAAAGGCACAGAGCAAGGGTAGATGGCAAGATGGGGGGGGGGTATGGTGGCCTGAGGGGGGACAGGAAGGTCTGACAGAGCAGCCTGGCTGGCAGAGAGGGGCAAAGGGAGCAACCCGCAGGCTTCTGAGCAGGATCTCATGCAGGGAACACAGGCGGCCTCCCGATGTAGCCACTCCAGGGCCTGTCACCTGTCTCTAACAGGTATCACGGCCAGGTGTACAGGCTGACTCCCCTAGCTGGGAAGCCCCGCTCTCTCTGCCAGCCCTAACTCTACCCTCCACACACTGCCTGCACCCCAGGAAGCTGCTGTGCCTGGCAGCCCCTGAGGAGCCTCGGAACCCTCCCCCATCCTCCCCCTCTGGTTGTCAGGGTTTCTCCAATGGCCTCCCCACCCTCCTCCACCCTCTTCTCTAGTCTTTCCTGCAGTACTTTCCGGTCCGCTGCCCCCCACCAAGCTTGCCCCCTTCCAGCCTGTCAACCCCTGATGTCCTAGCACCCACACCAACTAGTCTAGAACCATGGCAGGGGGGAGGGGCCTGGCCCAGATCCACAGAGGAGTGGGGAGGGCCTCTGCCCCACCCCAATGTGAGAGAACCCCAGGGTACTGACACCCCCTTAGCAAGAGAGGAAACTGGGACCAGCCAGGACTTGGAGAGGGGAGAGAGGGTTGTAAGGTCAGAGATGAGAGGGGAGGGTCAGGCGGGGAGCAGCTGGTACAGAGGGAAGGAGGAGGGACCTGTGGGGCAGCAGCGGGGGGGCCGTCCTTACCCCTTTTAACACCTCATCCAGGTGGTCTCGGAACTGCATGAACAGGTTGATCTTCCAGCTGGTGTTGCAGTTCACAGAGTTGACCTGGGGAAGGGTAGAGATGGTGACTAGCGGCAGCAGACCCTGGCCTCTGGGAGAGGGCCAGCACTGAGGGCCGAGAGCCTGAGGGGAGGGCCAGCCCCGCATGGGGCTCCAATCCCGCTGCCCTGGGGCTGCCAGCCCGGGCGGTGGGTAACCGGGGCCAAGCTGGGAGACAGGCAGGGAGGGGTCGCCTCTCCCCTAGTGCCCCCACACCTGCCACTCACCTCCTTGCAGCCGGCATTGTCGCTAAGCTCATAACTGCTGGCATGCAGGGGCTGCCCAGCATTGACGGGGTTCAGGATCACCTTGTCCCCCACAACCACCTATGGGGAAGACGGAGCGGGTGAGGGGGGGAAGGGGGCCTCCTGGCCTCTGGCCCGTTTGCCCCTCTAAGAAAGGGACATGCCCTCACCGGTCCCCCCGAGCTGTGGCCTGCACCTCCCCCTCCCCAAGCTGCATCCTCACGTTGTCCCCGTTGCTCCGGAGCTTCCAGAAGGGCTGGATGAAGAGCCAGGAGCCCTCGTTGCCCGTAGCGTCCAGCGTCACCCGCATGGCATTCTTCTCCAGCAGCGCCGGCAGCCGCTTGTTCACTGTCAGGTACTTGTTGCTCTTCATGTGTAGGAGCTGGAGCAGGCAGGGTGGGTGAGGGGCCCGAGGCCAGCCCACGGGGGACAGTGGGGCCACAGGACCCTTGCTCACAGCTGGATGCAGTGTCAGACACACAGACACACACAGACACACCCTAGCCAGTTTGCTCAGTGGTTAGAGTGTTGGCCTGTGGACTGAAGGGTCTCGGGTTTGATTCTGGTCAAGGGTACATGCCCAGGTTGGGGGCTCAACCCCCAGTAAGGGGCGTGCAGGAGGTAGCCAATCAATGATTCTCTCTCATCATTGCTCTTTCTATATCTCCCACTCCCTTCCTCTCTGAAATCAATAAAAAATAATTTTTTTTAAATAGAAGCTAGCACTGTTCTCAATTCCTTACACGCATCATCATACGCAATCTGATGACAACCCAGAGGGGCACCGCCACCGGCCTGCTTGTACAGATGGGGAAGCGGAGGCACGGGAAGTTAAGGAACCTGCCCACGTCCCGGGGCCACGATGCGAACCCAGTCCGAGTGGCTGCATTTGTGCCCGTGGCCCGTGCGGGAGACACGCCCCGGACCCTGCGCCCGGCCACGCACAGAAGCAGATGTGCAGTCACACCCCGAGTGGCCCACTGGGGGTACCCGGGGGCTTGCCGGCGGCGCCCTCCCCAACAGCAGCCGGGCACCCGGAGGCTCACCTGGATCACGCTGCCGTACTTGACGATGTCCCCGTGCACCTTCTTGTTCTCCGTGTCGTTCTGCTTCTGCTCCATCTGGGCCGCGTGCTGTGCAGGCACATACAAGGTCGACACGCGCACGCAGCTCCCGGCACCGCGCCCAGGGCGACCCTCAGCGGCCATCTAGTCCGTCCCTCCACTATGAGGGGGCCGAGGGGGTGTGAAGGGCAGGCCCAGGTCACCTCCCTCGGAGGGGGCATGCCAGCCAGCCCGTGAGCCCCCGATGCCCACATAACCTGGCAACACCTAAGCTGAGCCACACTACCCCATCTCACCAGACTCCCCATCCCCCAACCGAGTGCCTCCCCCAGCCCAAACGCTGGCCTGCGTGCTCGGTGCCCCTGCCTCCTTCTCCTCCCCACCTCTCCGTGGCCCTCCCTCCCAAAACTGTGTGCTCCCGGCACGCCGCCTCCAGGGAGCCTTCCCTTACGGGCCACATCCATTTCTGATGGGTCCACCTGGTCCTGGGGGGATGATTTGCATCCCGTGAAGAACAGCCTCTCGGGCACTTCTGTCAAATTAAACTGGAAGCTGTCTGAGGGTAAGCTCTGTCCCCGCCATCAGACTGGGGGTTCCTGGAGGCTGGGGCTCCGTCCCCTCCATCAGACTGGCACACCCTGAGAGCCTGGGCCCCTCTGCCCCTTTCCTCTCTTTAGTTCCATTACCCAGGTCTCCTGACTGAAGCTGGAAGGAGGGGGCTGCTGGGGAGCATTGCTATGTACAAGTGCCTCTCATAGGCCTATAGCATGTGGCTGTACCACACATGTGGCTCTGAGCGTGTGTTGGTGCACATGTGAGGACCCTACGTCCAGGCCAGATCCCGTTCAGCCCCAGCCTGGGTCTGGCAGGAAGGAAGCCTTTGAGCACCCCCAGCTCAGCAAGAATGATGGAGTATTTATTACAGAGCTCAGGCCCCACCTCAGCCCCGCCCCAGCCCAGTTCACAGCTGTGGTGTGGGGCCACCCTTCCCCCACCCCACACCCACTCCTCAGAGCCAGGGACACAGAGAAGCAAGGCCTGCATGGAGTGGGGCACCAGGCCAAGGGAGGGTGTCAGAAGCAGGCTGCAGACAGGCTTGCCCAGAGAAGCCCCCTGCTCTCCTCTGCATAGCCAGGCTCCAGCCCTGAGCTATCCAGAGAGGACTATCCAGGATGTGAACTGGCCACTGCCTCCGAGAGGCCATGAGCCACCACCAGCCCTCGTACTGTGCACCTTCCATGTCCAGGCCCCACGCCAAATCACAGAGTGACCACAGACCTCCCAGCCCCCTCTTGGGGCTCAGGCCCCAACCCTCCAAAACAAGGGAGAAGTGACAACTAGTTCTCAAATGCGGTTCCTGGAGCTGACGGGAACCCCATGGGCACTGGGCAGGCTGTTCACAGCACTGTGGGGTCCAGCTGAAGGGCTGGTGGAAGCTAAACCCCCGTCTGCCCTCCGCTCGCTGAGCCAGGTGCCCTGGCATAGGCCATGCAGCCTGGCGGAGGGCACCTTCTCCCGAGTGGCACAAAGGGGTTCTGTAGCTGAGCGGGTCGCTGGAAGGACACTTATCCCCCCACCTCACCTCCTCCACAGCTGCCAATGCCAACGTCTGCATATTGGGGTTCTAAAACCACTGGACTCCCCATGGGGCCCATCAGCTCTGGCGAGCAGTGGCTCTGCATGCTGACACATACACAGTGCACACACAGTGCACACCTGCATGCACACAATGCAACCTACATATACAGTGCATACCTACACACACAGTACACAACTGCATATACAGTGTACACCTGCATGCACACAGTGCACACCTGAACACACAGCGCACACACCTGCAGCTTCTGCAGCAACACCACGTCAGAGATCTTCTCCTTGTCCTGCTTGGTCTGCTTGGCCTTCCAGTACTGTTTCTGGGCCGAGTAGCGGTTCATGGGGCACACCTTGAAGAGGCAGTCTGCGGTGGGCAGGGAAGGACACGGCTCGTTGGAGGCTCAGGGCCTCCCCATGCCAAACCCCAGCCTGCACCCTGCCCTCCAATCCCACTAGGCCCCGGGGACTTGGAGCATCCTGGACTGAGTGGACAGTCCCAGACACAGGTTTGAGAGCAGGATCTCAGCTGTGGGGGACACGTGCCCTCTGCCCTATGGGAGACTTATCAGAGGCTCCTGGCCCTGCCTGTGCCCGGCTTCTGTGGACACTGGCTGCCGGCAGCTGACACCTGCATCCTTCTCTGGCCAGCTGCCATCCTGCCCACGGAGGGCTGAGAAGCTGCATCCTCTGGCCCTGGGGACAACAGCCTCCGGAGACTGCCAGTCACGCCCCTCTCCCGGTGGGACCAGGCCAAGGCTCCTCTTCCCCTGAAACCACCCGCACCTCCGCTCTCCCCATCTGTGTGGGCAAGGCTCCCTTGCTCTCCCGAGACCTCTCCTCAGGAGTTCTCCCATCAGAGGGAACCTAAGACAAAGCCAACCAAAACCCCAGGGACAAAGTCACTAACAATTTTTATTTGGGGAAGCACACAAAACACTCAGGAGTTTCCTAAACCCAAACCCCAGGTGTCAGCCTTCTGTGTATAAAGGAGGCGTGAGCTGGAAGCTCCTGTTCTGGGTGTGGCAGGAGGGGGAAGGGGGTACCGGGTCCTGGTGAGATGCTGGCACAGGGGGCTGGGCCTCTCGGACCAGAGCAGGGGCTGCACGGAGAGGCAGTGAGCTCCCTGTCACTGGAGGGACTAACACCCCGGGCCGGGGTGGGCTCACAGCCTCGGAGAGCTGTCTCGTGCTCCGGTAGCATGGAACATGCCAGGAAGATGGGTGCCGGGCTCTGGAAGGGGGCCGTTTGGGGAGCAGATCAGAGATGGGGAGCCCTCTCCTTCAGCCCCTCTGACCTCACTCTGAGGAAGGCTCTGCTCTGGTGAAAGCTGGCCATCCGCCCCTGGAACTAAAAGTGAAACTAGCCCGGAGCAGGCAGAGGCCGCTGGTGCCACTGGGAGAAACGAGTGCATCCAAGTTCAGAGGAGACAGGACATCCTTGAAGGGAGGGGAAGGCATTCCATGAGCAGTGGAGCCAGGGCTGCCCTGCCGCCACCTGGACACCACCGGCCCGAGCTTCCAGAACAAACTCAGTTTGTTAAGGAGAGTGTGCCTTTATGAGATTCTACTCGGCCCCAAGAAGTAGCTGGTGTCACCCTTCCAGGAAGTCCTGCTTCTTCAGGCTGATGGGAGCTCCCAGGGCCCTGCAGGGATCCCACTGCCTGGGTCGGGGAAGTGAGGTCACACCAGGCGAGTTTGGGAAATGGGGTCACAGTGGCATTTAGTGGGCAGGACAGAGGCACTGGCCCCGGCAGCACAAGGCCTGTCCAGCACGACCCCGGCCGCCCGCGTGCAGGTGGACAGCCGTGGCCTGCTCGGGGCCGAGGGGCACAGGCAGTCCGTGTCTGCGTGAGTCTAGGAAACACTGACTTTTCCGGGGTGCCACTTCAATGGATACTGGGGGACAGTCCTCCGTGCTGTTCAAACTTTCCCGGGAGGTTTTTGCTTTTTCAGGAAAGGTGTCCCTCACGGCTCCACCAAGTGCCTGGTGCCTGCGAGCTCCTGCCCCCGAGGCCGGCCTGGCTGCTTCCCTGAGCCTTCTGGCTGGGCCCAACGTGTACTTCTAAAGTGCATATTGTCTTATTTATTTTATCTCTCACACACACACACACACATACACACACACACACACACACACACACACACACACTTACATATATGGAGAAGGGTAGAGGGGGGAGGGAGGCTGTGTCGTATGCTGCTTTCCTTTTATTTCTCTTTGTCACACTTAGAGCATGGTACTGGCCTCACCTCCCCGCCAGCTCCAGGCTCCCTCTGACCTGGTCCCCTCCCCACTGCGTACTATATAAATATGGATGTGGGTCGGTGACACTGCTTTCGGATTCCCCTTCCTAACATTAAAGGGGCCGTGGCTGCCAGGCTGCTGGCTTGCCTCCGCTGCCCTCCGCAGGCCATGTGGGGCTCACGCTGTGTCCCCAGTCCCTGACTGGGCTCAGGGCTGGACTGTCTGCCACATGAACAATGAATCTAGAACAACTCCCTCATGTGAGATGAGGGGTTTGAATTTAGCCTCAAAGGAGGAAAAGGGTGAGGCGTGGCTGGGAAGGTGAGAGAAAGTGGAGGCGAAGTGAGACCAGTCACACAGTAGGCCTGCAAGCTGAGACAGGGGGCGATCAGGCCCTGAGACCCAGGAGCCTGGAGCCAGGGCGGCAGTGGCCACGGGCCTGGGCCGGCTGAGCTCCTTGATCTCCCACAGCCACCTCCCCTGATTCCAATCCAGACAGGCCACCGGCTCACCTGGGACTCCTGTCCCTGCGAGGGCAGGCTCTGGGCCCCAGGGCTGAGCCGTGGTCACACTCCACTGTGGAGCAACCCAAGCAGAAGACTCAGCAACTGAACTTTTCAAAGGGATCTTATTTAAGACTTAAAGAATGGAGAGACAGTGTGGAACCCTCCGGCAGACAGATGGGAAGAAACCAGGGAGATACAGAAACAGCCAAGCTCCTCTCACCCGAGGCGCGTGCTGACTCCAGAAGACATGACCTTTCATTAGGAACATTTCACCAGGCAAAGGGCAGGAATCTGAGCCCCAACCTTCAGAACAGGCCCTCCCGGCAGCCAGCCCTGCTGGAGTCCCCTGGGAGGTACACACCCCTGACTGGAGCTTGGCCTGGCGACCCAGGCGGACAGGCAGGCGGAGCCCGGGGCTGGCGGCACACCCTCTCCGAGGAGGGTACTCCCTCCTGCGCTACCACCACTCAGACCAATTCTGCTAATGCAATAGCCAGCAGACACTCAGGGGTCAGCAGCTCTTAGGAACAAGATGCCACAGGAGAGAGCAAACCCACAGACAGCAGGACCAAACCTGAGGAGACTTCAGACAGGCATCCTCTAAACCAGAAGTGCCCACTCTGCTTATGTCAAAAAAGAGGGTCCTGCAGAGAACAGACCCTCTAACAAGGGCAAGCCCTGGCCAGTGTGGCTCAGGTGGTTGGAGCATCGGCCCGTACACCAGGTTTGATTCTGGGTCAGGGCACATGCCCAGGTTTCGAGTTCAGGATGTGGTTGGGGCAGGATTAGGGTGTAGTTGGGTAACTGTGGGAGGCAACTATTCTCTCTCTCTCTCTCTCTCTCTCTCTCTCTCTCTTTTTCTCCCCCACCCCATCTATGGGAGGCAACTATTCGATATTTCTCTCTCATATCTGTCCTTCTCTCCCTCCCTCCCCTCCTCTCTCTAAATACAAATTTTTAAAAAATGTTTTTAAATGACACAGCTGAGTGAAAAAGAACCAAGTGAAACTTCTAGAAATAAAAAGGCTTCAACAAACAAGTGTTAAAACTCACCAAATCTACTTAACAGGAGAATAGACGGAGCTGAAAAAATTAGTGAACTACTAGCAACCCTTGCGATGGCTGGTGCGTTCCAACTTACTCTGCCCAATTCTTTCAAGATGATTTGGCCCCATTGGAGTGGGTCAGAAGCTGTGTCTGAGTGAAATGCATTGAGAGGGGCCCCCAGGCCTGGGATGAACCCAGAGGGGTCCTCCCGCTCCCAACTCCTCTCCAGCTTTTCTGGGAAATTACTAGCCCGTAAAGTTGTCCTCCTCTCTCACATGGACCCTCCCTTGGAGCCCTGCCCACAGCCTGCAGAAAGTGCCTGCTGAACGAGCAAGTGCTCAGAGCCCTGCTATGTCTGGGGCCCAGGTACCTCTCCGTCTCTTCTTGGCCAAGCTCTTGGCCCAAAGGCAGCACTGTCAGAGCCAGGGCCTTCTTTCTCGCCAAACTGCAGGGCAGAGGAGGGTCAGGCAGCCAGAAGGCTGAGCCCACACAGGATCAGCAGCATCAGGGCCAGGAGGAAAGTCTGGATCCAGGGGGTTCCCACAGGAAGGACTGTGAGCTGGGGGGCATGTACCTGTGGATGAGGGGGCTCCAGACTAGTAAGGCTGCAGACAACAAGGTCTTGGTTGACTGAAGAAAATCAATTGTCCTTCCTTGAAACTAACTACAGTGTGCATAACACTCCAAAGCCACCGCTGCTGCCTAAATCACAGGGCCCCCGCAGACCTTGGCAGGTCTGGGTGAGGCCTGGAGTGTGCATTTTAAAGGCAACTGCACACATACACACAAACACACACTCACACACACACACACACATACACATACACACACACACAAACATACACTCATACACTCACACACTCACACAAACACACACATACACACACACTCACACTCATACATACAGTCATACATGCACCCAAACACACACTTATACACACACAAACACACTCATACACGCACACAAGCACACACAAACACACACGCACTCACACTCACACACAAACACACGCTCATGCACACTCTCACACACTCAGACACAAACACACACATATTCACACATACACTCACACACACTCACTCACAAACTCACACAAACACACACACACACACACTCCCCAAATGGGTCAATGTTCAGAAAAGTTTGAAAAGCACCAGTGGGGACTTTCAAGACAAAAACATCACACAGGGAATAAAGCTCTCCAGTCAAAATACTAATGTATAAGTTCTGTACAAATCATGCAAACAGTGGCTTTTAATTTTTTTTCACCATTTAGATTCAACCTAGAGAAAACACCCAAGACTCTGAGTGTTCAGAAGAGAATGGAAAGCATCTTCCGTCTCAACACTGTACACTGAACATGTGCCTGGCAGTGACGGGAGGCAGCGTGCACCAGGGCGAATGAGAGCAGGTGCGGCTATGACGCTCAGGTCTACGAGGTGACGAGGGAGAAGGTACGATAGCGGCAGGACGCTGTCGAGAAGACAGGGGAGAGCCAGTGGGGGTGGCGGGCCAAGGCAGCAAATTCTGGAATAGGCCCAGCATGTGGAGACCTGGGAGGAGCGGCAAAAGAGAGAGAGTGGCGAGAGCTCAGGGGCTGCTTTCTCCTGCTTCACTGCCCGAGCCGCAAACTGGGCCATCCTGGGTGACCCCAGAGAGGGCAGCTGGCATCCTGCTCAGCAGCCCCGGCCCCGCGGCAGACTCCGCAGTCTCACTGCCCATCTTTTGTCCTAAGAACACACCTGCACCTGTACAAAATGACAGGGGACAGGGCCCTCCCTGCAGCACTAGCAGGAGTGGTACAGGAGCAGAACAGGCCCTGGCTGGGTGGCTCAGTGAGTGGAGGTGTTGTTCACTCCAAACACCGAAAGGTTGCTGGGCCCTACAGGAGGCAATTGATGAATGTTTCTCTCTCACATCGACATGTCTGTCCCCTCTTCCTCTCTCTCTAAAATCCATAAAAACATATCCTCAGTTGAGGACTTAAAAAAAAGATTAGCAACAGCTCGTGTCCCTCAGGGGGACCGGTCAATAGTACCACAGAGCCAATGCCCTGTGGCTGGGAGGGTGGGAACGCAGACACAGCTGCAGCACCTGTACACCCACCATGCGGGTGACAGCCCAGTCATAGAAGAACAGAACTGCATGAGTGCTCACAGGAGGTACTTAGAATGTCAGATTCGTGGAGATGAGCCCAGCCGACATGGTTCAGTGGTTGAGCATCGACCTGTGAACTAGGAAGTCAAGGTTCGAGTCCCAGTCAGGGCACATGCCCGGGTTGTGGGCTTGAACACCAGTGGGGGGCATGTAGGAGGCAGCCAATCAATGATTCTCTCTCATCACTGATGTTTCTGTCTCTTGCTCCCTCTTTCTTCCTCTCTGAAATCCATAAAAACATTTTTATTTTTTATTTATTTATTTTTAAAAATATATATTTTATTGATTTTTCACAGAGAGGAAGGAAGAGAGATAGAAAGTCAGAAACATCGATGAGAAAGAGACATCGATCAGCCGCCTCCTGCACGCCCCACAGTGGAGATGTGCCCGCAAGCAAGGTACATGCCCCCGACTGGAATCGAACCTGGAACCTTTCAGTCCGCAAGCCAAACCAGTCTCGGCAAAACATTTTTATTTTTAATTCATGGAGATGAAAAGTAGAATGGTGGGTGCCGGGGTTGGGGTGGGAGCTGCGGATGAGGAGTTATTATTTCATGGGTATAGAGGAAGAGAGTTCAAAATTTCTATATGCAAACATGGAAAGATCTCCAGTAGGATCGCTCCCAGTAACATGTATGAAGTAAAAACAGCAAAACATAGCACAGGGTACACAGGATGCTACCTGTCTAAGGAAAGAGTGGTCATGTGAACACATGTCTGTATGTGCATAAAGGACTACTGGGACCAGGAAAAACGAAGAAGGGGTGACCTGGAGGGACATTGTGGGAGGGAGGCTCTCCGTGTATCTTGCATGACACTTTGAGGTTTGACCTGGATGAATACATTACCTCCCAGGTTTTCTAACATGGTTGTCCCTGGAAAAGGGCTGGGGTGGGATGGGGGCAGCGAGAGCCAGTGAGGATGGGGGTGGGGCACTGCTTCCATCTCATCCTGGAGCTCGTCCTTGTATTACTTTTTTTTTTAACATATTTTTATTGATTTCACCAGCTCCCTACTGGGGACCAAGCTGGTGACTCGGTCATGTGCCTTGTCTGGGAATTGAACCTGGTTCATAGGTCGACACTCAACCAATAAGCCGGTTGGGCTATATTACTTTTATAAAAAGAAAAAAAATAAGAACAAATTTCTAAGTGGCAAGTCAACACATGAAAAGATGCTGAATCTCACTAGTAGTCAGAGGAATACAAATTAAACCACAGTGAAATGCCATTTCACACCCAGCCGGACAGCACCAAGGGAGCAGGGCCAGGTGGGGTGAGGACACACCACAGGCTGTAGGGTGAGGGGTGGTGTGCAGGGCGAGGGGGGTGACAGGCACAGCCCGACAGAGGGCAGCAGGGCCTTTCCCCCACACAGGACCCCTCCTCGGGACACACCCAGAGGCCCTGACTCTCGCGCAAGCGCCCGCTCACTGCAGCAGCACTGGCAGTTACAGGGAACCTACGCTGGCAGCTGGCTCCCCGGCAAGGCATTAGTACACAGCAGTCAAACAGATGAGCTAGAGTACAGGCGTCAACATGGATAACTCTCAAAAACAGTGCGGCCGGAGAAAGAGCAGGTGCGCAGGGAGGCGACCTTTAACTGGCAGGGGAAGGGGGAGACTGGAGGGCTTCTCTTTAAAGATGAGAAGATCTGAAATCAACGTGGTAGAAAGATATGGTAGAGTGCAGCAGTGGGTACATGGATGTGTGCTCTTGTGTAGAGCTGATTTTTTTTTTTTTTAACAAAGAGGAAGGGAGAGGGATAGAGAGTTAGAAACATGGATCAGCTGCTTCCTGTACACCCCCTATTGGGGATGTGCCCACAACCAAAGTACATGCCCTTGACCGGAATCGAACCTGGGACCCTTCAGTCCATAGGCTGAAGCTCTATCCACTGAACCAAACCAGTTTCGGGAAGCTGATGTCTTAATAATAAAAATAGCAATAATCTGAGCTTGGAAAATGGAAGGTAGAGGAGAGGCATAGGGTGGGGAGAGGGAACCCAGCCTGCCAACACCTCATCACCCTCCCC
Source organism: Lasiurus borealis (assembly GCA_004026805.1). Classification (NCBI taxonomy): domain Eukaryota; kingdom Metazoa; phylum Chordata; class Mammalia; order Chiroptera; family Vespertilionidae; genus Lasiurus; species Lasiurus borealis. The sequence goes on along the minus strand of PVJN01002985.1, from coordinate 24,856 downwards.
AGCACCTGCCCCAGCAGTGCTGGAGGGTCAGGCCCTGCACTTTCCTGGGCTCCCTGTAGCTGGGCTGTGAGCTCCGAGCTTTCCTGAGGTGGACGGCGGGGGTATGGGTCACGGGGCCCCAGCTACAGAGGGAGGAGAGAAAGAGCTGGGGCAGGAGCAGCAGCACACAACTCTGAGCAGCCACAACCCCAAAACCTGGAGCACAGCAGAGGACATGGGGTGCCCCGCACGCTGGGCAGCAGCAGCCCGGCCTCTCAAGGCCCTGCAGACTCTGGAAAGAATTTGCAGAACATGCTGGGACACAGCATGTCTCTGGCAGATGGCTAGCTCTGAACCCACATACAAGGCGCATCAGGCGCTGATGGAGCCACGGAGGGGCCTCTCAGGCTAGGCTGGCCCACCCTGGGGTCTCCAGCAGCAGCTGAAGGGAGTCGCCTCTGGAGGAAGAGAAAGAGCCCACAATCCCAGGGTGGCCTTGGGAAGCAGCCACCCCGCCCACCTCTAGCCACAGCCCCATGCCCTCACTGGGACCTCCCCAGGACTGGGGCATTTGCCTGAGGCAGGGGACAGACAGCTAGACTCCGGGTTGGAGGCCAAGCTCCACGCTACTCTTCTCTGGGCTTCAGCCTCAAACCTGAAGAGGTTGGAGTTCTTCTCTTGCCTAAGCTCTAACGCTCCACCTTCGACCCGCCAGCCACGAGGGACCTCGGCCTACCACCCCTGACACCACAGGCCAGAATCTGGGCGCAGAGGCTGGGAAGATGAGTCCCCTATTCCATCCCAGGGCGCAGAGGCGGCAGCCCGCACCCCGGGACCCTGGGGAGGGCCTGCCCACAGGAAAAGGGGGAGGAAGAGAAGAGAGGATGGGAAGGAGTGAGGGGAGGAGGGCAGCGAGTCAAAGGAGCATTTGTTCTGCTAAGTGGCCCCAAACTCTGTCCACTGAAATACTGGCAAATCTTCCTCAGCCACACCCACTCTGTCAGCGCCTGTCCCAGCCCAAAGCTGCATACACCTTCTCCTCTCCCTCCAGGCCCCTCTGCCTGTACAGCCATCCTGGGACCCTCACCGCTCTCCTACTCAGTTCTGCCCAGCATTTGCCTAAACCCTGTGCCTGGTGCAGAAGTCCGCCCTCCTGCAGTGGCTTCAAAGCCTTCCTGACTCGGGCTGAGGAGCGGTTGTGTTCCTTTCCCTCCCCACTCAGCATCCCAGGACCTAGGGCAGGCGTGCTCAGAGATGCACCTCACACAGGAGGCCTGCACCAACCCCTAAGTCCCCAGAACCCAGACCCAGGGCCCTTGAGGCTGGGCTCAGCCCAGGACTCCGGTGGGCCTCGCCAAGACCCAGAGCGCAGGGCCTGAGAGAGGCAGCAGGGGCAGGGGCAGGAGCAGCCGGTGCATGAATAACTGAACACATGGAGCAGTAGGTCAGATGCACGCTATGGAGAAAACAGGGGAGGGAGATTTCGGGGAGGTCAGAGAATGTCGCACCGAGGACATGAGCCCTGAAGCGGCGGAGAGCATGAGCTGTGTGGATACTGGTAAGAACCTTGCGGGCAGAGGTGCAAAGGTGCAGGGTGGGGGTGTGGCTGACACCTGTGAGGAACCACAGGAGGCTGGTGCAGCTGGAAGAAAGGCTGGAAGGATAAGAGCCAGGGGAAGGGCATGAGCAAGAGGATGTGGGGCACAGGGATCTGTGGTGGTGAGGAAAGGCCAGTGCCACAGGCCACTCCCCAGATCCAGGCATGTCCCCTAAGACTCCCAAGCAAAGCCCCCACTCAGGCCAATGATGGAAGCAGGACCTCAACAGTAGACATGGGAGGAACCCCCTCTTCTCTGCATTCCATGAATGGGTAAGGCCCAGCAGGCAGGCAAGCTGCCACAGGGTCACCTTAAATCCCACTCCCTTCACAGCACCCCTCTCTAGGACAAATGAGCTCATTCCCCCCCTCCCCCCGGGGAGGAGGAGCTCGTGGGCAGAAGAAGGGCAGGGCCTGGCCAGGCGTGTTCCAGCCTGCGCCTGACGTGCCCGCCCAGGAGCCAGGAGCCAGGAGCCAGGAATGAGGAGCCAGGGAGCCGTCTGGCTGGCTCAGCCTCACAGGTGATTACAATAACACCTTCCCTGGCTGGCGCAGTGAGTCGGGCAACTCCCATCCTCGCCAGGGCCCTGCGGCCTTCCGGGCTGAGCTGAGGAGCCCTCCGACCAGTCCACGGGGGCTGAGCGGGAAGGCCCTTGCCCAGGGTGACTCAACAGAGCCAGGGCTGTGCTCCACCAGCCCCGGAGGGCAGGAGACCTCTGCGAAGCCAGGGCTGAGGACACACCGGGCAGGAGGGGCCTGGAGCCCATCAGATCCAATGTGAGGAGAGACTCACACAGAGCAGGGCTCACCCTGGGCCTGCTGATGTCTGGGGAAGTTCTCTTCCTCCCCAGGTCCCGCCAAAAAGTGCCCAGTCACAGACAAAGAAAGCCCTCTGGCTGGTGGGGAGCCCGGGGCGGGCCAGGAGTGGAGTGCCTGAGCAGTGGGTGTGGCCCGGGAACCCAGGGAAGCAAAGGTCTGAGCCAGGGGGGCTCTGCAGGCAGTAGGAGGGCTTGTCTGACTGCAGGCCTCTGGGACTGAATGGGGCTGGGAGGGGGACTTGCAGTGGGAGTGGAGGTCTTACCTCGGAACTTCTTGGGGGGGTTGTCCAGGTCCCCAGCCGCGGGCTCTACCACACAGCGGTCATCCACCAGCCTGGGGACAAGGCAGCTAGGTCAGCGGGAGGAGAGACTCATCGCCCCACAGCCCTCCCTCAGGCAGGATTCCAGGACACCAGGGAGGCCGCCAGTGAACCCGCAGCACTTACAGCCCTCACCATCAAGTCATCCCTCTCCTGGTGAAAGACAAGACCTCTTGGAGTGGAGATGGGGGCCCACCCCCCAACCAGGAAAAGCAAGAAGATGTACCCCTTTCCCCCACTGGAGCCTGGGCTGTCACACACGTGGACGTAACTCCTGTCACAAGCCAACCCCTGTGCACAGACCTGAAAGGGCCGTGGGTGATGGGGGAGGGGGAGAGAGGGGCCAAGACAGACAAACTCATCAAGAGAAACAAAAAGCCAAGGGAGTCAGAGCAAGGGAGGGAGAGAGACGGAAAAGACAAAACAAGTCAAAAAGACACACAGGGAAGAAACAAGCAGAGAGGACTGGAGGCAGATGTACAAGAAGCTCATGAGACGCCAACTAAAGGAACAAGCCTTTGGGCCTCACAGACAGAACAATGCATCTTGAGCCTTCCAACCTCAGTCAGGCCCATTTCATCCCTTCCTCTTTGGTCACCCTTGGGCCTAAAGTTCCCCCCTTATAGCTACGGCTGAGTTAGTCCTAAATCTCTGGAGGACATCCATCCACCTACCCATCTATCCATCTATCCCACCCACATCCACCTACCATCCACCCATCCATCCATCCATCCATCCATCCACAACTCATCCACCCACCACCCACCCATCCATCCACTCAACCATCCACCCACCCACCATCCATCCATCTATCCATCCACCCACCACCCATCCACCCATCCACCAACCCATCACCCACCCATCTATCTACCCACTCATCCATCCACCCACCCACCCACCATCCATCCATCCATCCATCCACCCACCTACCACCCACCTTCCATCCATCCATTCCTATATTTAAGTCTTCAAAGCCACCCCAACCTCTAGAATAAAGCAATGATGATAACCCCCCATTTCAGAGACCAAATGTATCTGAGCACTTCATAATTCTTGCTTCTGAATTCTCACCCACTTCCCTACAAGGGCTAGTCATTAGTACCATTTTACATATGAGAAAACTGGCTTTGGAAGAAAATATGCAGAATAGGTAAGGTATAACCTTTTGTGTATATTAGTGCTAGAATTAGATACTACAAATCTTGTTAATTTGTCTGGATAATGTTTAAGAAATTTACCTTTAAGTCTCTGTTAGCCTAATTTGTTTTCCAAAATTTGTTGTAGTTAATCCTCATCCAAGGATATTTTTTCCATTTACTTTTGGAGAGAGTAGAAGGAAGGGAGAAAAGAAAAGAGAGGGAGAAAGAGAAACATTGATGTAAGAGAGACACATCAATTGGTTGCCTCCCGCAAGTGCCCAACCAGGTGGGAGAACCATTCTGCAGCCCAGGAACGTGCCCCTGACCAGGAATTGAACCTGTGACCCTTTGGTGCTCCGGTCAACGCTCTAACCACTGAGTAACACTGGCCAACCACTGAGTAACACTGGACAGAGCAAAAGAGTGAATTTTTCGTGTCAAAAGAAAGTTAAATAATTTGCCTGAAGTCACACAGCTGATTCTAAAGCCTCCCTCTGCTCCTCCCCTCCTTAGTTCAGCTAACAAGGCTTTTTGTGATCTGACGTCCCTGGCTACTCTTACAACCTCCTTGTTCCAGCTGTGCTCTACCTCCAGTTGATCCCACAGTCTCTGAAGCTCTTATCTCTACAGAGATGGTCTCGGCAGCCTGTCCTGCCCTTCAATCGCAGCCCACCCTGGCTCCCCTCCACGCCTGTTCATTCTCCCACACTCAGCCCTCTTCACCTACTCTGTGAGAAGTCCTTGGCCAGTGCCTTGCTCCCTCTGGGCCTTCCTTCCCAGTGTCCCCAGTGCAACCGGTCCTGGCCACTCCTGCTGCATATCTCTTTCTATGGGAACTACTTCCTGTGTTCCTTGAAGACGGGACCCTGTGTCTTCCCCTTTGGCATCACTAGCAGTGTGGTCCACAGTAAAAATAATAGCAAGGGAGATTTTATTCCCTGTGTTTCTACATATCGCTTTTTAATTTTCTAAATCAGCTTTGCTATTATTTGCCTTTTGCAGGCAAAGAAACCAGAGCACTGAGATGATAGGCCATCTGGTGAGAGACACAAGGCTGCAAGCAGCAGAGCTGGGCTCCAAAGCTGGCCGGGCAGATCTGAGCAGGTACTGGGAGGGTACTGTATGGGACATCAGAGTGAGGGGGTAGCTCTGTCTCCCTCCCCTCCCCAGCCGCCAGCAGGGGCTGTCCTCAGCTCTCTCCCCTTCTCCATCTGTTCTCACGCCCTTGGTCACTTCAGCCACTCTCATGCTTCAAAGCACCCCTTGCACTCACTGATGACTCCTGGGCCCCCTCTGCCGGCCCTCCTCCCCAAAGGCCAGGCTCAGAGGTCAAAGCTGAGCTCCTGGCCTGTCTGCTGCCTAAATTGGCTCCTCCTGAAGTCCTCCCCGTCCCAGGCCATCCCTCCTGGGGCCAAACATCTTGGGCCAGTCCTGGCTCCCCTCTTCCACTCACACCTACTATGTCGGGGAACCCTGAGGGGCTCCACAAGACACGTGCAGAACCCAACCTCATCCCTGTCACCACCGCCTCATTCGGCCCCACTAGCCCTCACTGGATTTCTATAACTGCCTCTTCCCTGGTCTCTTGCCAGTCCCCTCCCTACCAGCTCCACACAGCAGCAGAGGGGGTGGGAGAGGGAGAAACACAGACTTGTTGTTCCACTCATCCAAGCACTCATTGGTTGATTCTTGTACGTGCCCTGACCGGGATGAATCCTGCAACCAGGTTTATCCATCCAGAGGCTGATCTAACCAATGGTGCTGCCGGACGAGGGCTGAGGGATCTCTTTAAAAATTACTAGTAAGTCAAGCCCGGCTGGTGTGGCTTAGCGGTTGAGTGTCGACCTATGAACCAGGAGGTCATGGTTTGATTCCTGGTCAGAGCACATCCGGAGTTGTGAACTCCATCCCCAGTGTGAAGCCTGCAGAAGGCAGTCAATCAATGATTCTCTCTCATTATGGATGTTTCTATCTCTCTCTCCCCGCCTCTCTGAAATTAATAAAAATATATTAAAAAAAATAAAAAACAAAAGTCAAATCAGGGCAGTCCTCTGCTCAGAACTCTAGAACCATTCATCTTAGAGCACAAACCAAACACAAATGGCCTGAAAGACCCCTCGCCTCTGCTCCAGCCACAGCCCTCCCCTGGGCCTCACAAACCTTCCTGGCACTGCCTCTTCCCTCTGCCTGAACCTCTGCCCCCAGGTGCCCTTGGGCTCCCTCCCTCACCTCCTTCAGACCTTACCTCAAATCCCCCATTCCCCTGGACACCTTCCCTAAGCCCCTTTTCAAAATTGTAGACTGCTCTTTCCCACGCTCCCTCTACTTCCCCACCTCACTGTTCTCCACCGCCTGCTGTATGTTGTACTATTTACTTTGGGGACTGCTCACCCAACCTCACAGGATGGAAGGTGCATGAGGACAAGGATGTGTCTGTGTTGCTCCCTCTGTGTCCCCGGCATCCAGACCACAGCCTGGCACAGCGCAGGCACCAGGAGCCACATATTGAGTGAATTAATTCATTTAACAGCTGCTGAGGGAAGTACATAAGAAGCCAAAGATAAGGTCCCTGCCTCGGGGAGTTTAAATCTTGTTGGGAAGGCAGTCACATACTCAGAAAAGTTAATGACATAAGGAATATGCATTGGTGCCAACTGGTGACACCAGCTGTGGATTTCGTGGGCATCAGGGAAGGGAGAGGTCAGAGTTTGGCCAATCGTCAAAGGTGTGAAAGAACAGGCAGGACTATGCAGAGCCTTGAATAATTCATAGAATTTCCTGTAAGACATTTGTGAATCAGATTAGCTGGTTGTCTCTTAGCAAAGCCCTTATCTAGAAGTTTTGGTGGGGGAGAGGAGAGAGCCTTGGCCAGGTCCTGGGACGTGGCACACAAGGCAGCACCCAGTCCTCATCTTGACATGCAGAAGGCCTTGTGAAGGCCCCTCCTCAGAGAATCCCCGTTAGAGGAGACCCCTGCCCATGTCGGATCCCCTCATGGGGACACGTGCAGGAAAGCCATTAAAATGCAGGTGCCTGCTGGCTGTGTGCATCGCCCTGGACAAGCCCAACTGGCCCTACCCACCAGGGCGTTGCTTCTGAAGCTCCTCCCAGCGTCCAGGGATCTAGAAAGCATTTTGCAAGCGAAGCAAAGGCCACTTAGAAAGAGAGGTGGTGGGGAGGGGTGGCCGACTGGGCAGAGGAGAATTTCAAATGAGGTTGGGATCCCAGACCCACAGCCCAGAGGGGACAGAAATGGCCTGTAGAAGGGGCCAAACAGAGAAGTCGTGTGGGGCTCCCCAGGCACCAGGAGAACACAGTCAGTAGTAGGACTTGCAGAGGTTCCTCGGGCTTCGAATCTCCACACCTCGTCCTCCCCTGGCCAGACTAGCAGCATCAACATGGCCTGGGAACTCCGAGCTGCGTCTGCACCCCTTCCCAGGGACCTCTAGGGGTGGCACCTTGCGCCTTCGTCTTTTTTATTTCCCACTGATGCTAGGGCAACCCCCGACCTAGCCTGTAGGTAAAGAAGGCAGCCATCTGCAACAGGTTTAGAGAGCCCAAAGGTCCCTCCGGGAGCCCAAGGCCTCCTCTCCTCCATCCCTCCCTGCTCCCTCAGGGCTAGGGCTACCCACTGCTATCGGGCAGGGGTGGAGTTGGGGGGGAGGGGCGCTGCATGGAGTCTTTAACTGGTAAGCAGGAAAGTCCTTATCAGATGGGCGGTCCAAGGAGCTGAGAGCAGAGGACACCAGACTAGTAAATTTTTTTGTTATGTGTGTTTCTTTAAATACATTTTTATTGATTTCAGAGAGGGAGAGAGAGAAACAGCAATGAGAAGAGAGAATCATTGATCAGCTGCCTCCTGCACACCCCCTACTGAGGATCAAGCTAGCAACCCAGGCATATGCCCTTGACCAGAATCAAACCCAGGATCCTTCAGTCCACAGGCTGACACTCTATCTACTAAGCCAAACCAGCCAGGGCCAGATGGGTAAGCTTTTTGTTTTTTTGTGGATTTTTTAAAAATACAGTGGTACCTCGAGATACGAGTTTAATTCATTCCGTAACCTTGAGGCCTGAGAAACTATGAGATGGTCGAGTCACGGTAAACTGGTGGGTCGTGTGCAGCCGGTCAATCCGCGTGATTACTCCTATCTCAAATGTTGCTCGTATTTCAAAGCAAAAATCACTCACTCAACGGCTCGTATCTCAAAAATCTCATATGTTAGGGCACTCGTATCTCGAGGTACCACTGTATTTTATTGATTTTTGACAGAGAAGAAGGAACAGGGAGAGTTAGAAACATCAATGAGAGAAACATCACTCAGCTGCCTCCTACACTCCCTACTGGAGATGTGCCCCCAACCAAGGTACATGCCCTTGACCAGAATCAAACCTGGGACCTTTCAGTCTGCAGGCTGATGCTCTGTCCACTGAGCCAAACTGGTTAAGGCCAAGTGGGTAAATTCTGATGAAGGGGAGCCTCGGAGGGCAAGGCCAGGACTTCTATCCCAGGTGGACTCAAGTCGGGGAGCAGCATTGTGGTCGCCTAGCATGCCACCCCCACCCAGATCCCGCCCCCCACTCACACACGCATACTCACAGTCTCTCTCTCTCTCTCTCTCTCTCTCTCTCTCTCTCTCTCTCTCTCTCTCACACACACACACACACACACACACACACACACACACACCAAACCCAGTGCCCCAACAACCGCCTCCCCACACTCGACGCCCAGTGCAGCTGTGGCCAGGCCTGCCTGGACTGCCAGTCGCAGACCAGACGCTGAGCCTTGGCCAGGGCTGCCCGTGACCTGGGTGGGCACCGTGCTGCCTGCAGAGGGTTGCCTGGAGGACCCCTCCCCACCTGGTGGCATCCGTGTCCCGGGCGGTAGCTCCCTGCTTACAGGGCATCTAGGTTTATTAAACTAGCTCGTCCCAAATGCTCGGCCCAGCTTCTTATGCACCTGGCGCTGTAACCAGAGCTGAGTTCTCCATCCAGGAGAACTGACGCCACTTCAACCCTCTCCAGAGCACCTCCCTCTGCCCAAGATCCTGGGAAGGCTCCTCCCACCCTCCGCCAGCCCCACCTTGGCATCCCAGCTCTGCTGATGTTCATCCTGCCTGGCCATCTTCAAGGCTGGCTTAGCTCCTGTAGAGATCCCCCACCCTCACCTCCTCTAACAACTGGTGGCACCCCAGCCTCGGTCACACGAAAGCTGCTCCTCCCATGTGGGGAGCATGTTCTACTTTACATATCGCTTTTGCATCCAGGACTTCATGCCGTTCTCGCCACATCCAGGGTGAGGCTCACAGAGCAGAGGGGACCAGCCCATCCACTCACCAACCTCACTGGGAACAGGCAATGCGCCGGGTGTGGTCCCTACCCTCGAGAAGCTCCTACCCACCATGCCAAGTGCCCGAGGACAGAAGCCTGGCCTACACCCTTGCACCCCTCCCTTGAGGATCCTCAGAGGAGCTAGTGGACAACTCTACTCTAGGAGAACATGAAGGAGGGCACTGTGCCCGACTGCCTATGGGGTCTGCACCTCGGTCTGAGGGAGAGAGAACAGTAGCTGTGTGCAGGGACCTGGATGGCCCCATTCTGTCCAGGGTGGACTTTGAGACCCAGAAGGAGCCAAGGCATGGGGCGGGCCAGTGCTGTCTGGAAGATTAGATAAGGAGGGGGAGGAGCTAGGAGTGGAGTGGGTGACCATCAGATCAGAGGGGCCTGAAGCAAAGCCTGCCCTGCCAGGCCCCCAGTTAGCAGCCACTGGAGCAGGAATCACAGATTGGGCAAACGCCCAAGGGACCCTAGACATCGGGTCCCCCTAATCCAGCTCAGAACCTGAGGCACAGAAGGGGAGGGGGGATAGGGAGGAGAGAAGCAGCCAACTCCAGACCCCAGTCTCCTGACCTCAGCCCAGGGCACTGGCCACCACTCTCTCTGTCACTCCCTCCCCAACACTGTCAAAACACTGGGACTGGGCCAAAACCGGTTTAGCTCAGTGGAATAGAGTGTCATCCTGCAGACTGAAAGGTCCCAGGTTCGATTCTGGTCAAGGGCATATACCTTGGTTGTGGGCACATCCCCAGCAGGGGACGGGCAAGAGGCAGCTGATCGATGTCTCTCTCTCATCGATGTTTCTAACTAACTCTCTCTCTTACTCTCTGTAAAAAATCAATAAAATATATTACAAAAAAAAAACAAAACTGGGATTGGCTGATGGAGGGTGGGGCCCTTGGAGTCCCCTTCTCCAAATACCCCAAGGCACACCCCCTAGGTGGAATGGGGAGGAATGTAAGGACAGGAACCCAGCTTCGTGGCTGGGGTCCCTGGCTCATCAGAGAAAAGAAATGGGCTCAGCAGTCCTTCGAAGACATCCATGCACTGGACCTTCCATCTTTCTTACCAAGGACTCGCCCTGGCCACTCAGGCCACCGGGCTGTGTGTGTACACGTTCAACACCAGGACCTCATTGCAGCAGAGCTTACACCTGAAAGGACCAAAAGCCACCACTCAGAGACCCCAGAAGGTTCGCCCGTGAGGAATGGACGGAGCAAAGGACCAACAGAAATAAAGGTCCCTGACAGTGAGCCAGGTCTCAGGCCTGCATTTCTGACTCTCGGGGCTGGGTGGCCTATGGCGAGTCCCAAGTGGCCTCAGGGCTGCCGGGATGGGAAGATGCATCTGTCAGGCCAACAAGGAGCAGGACAGGGAGCAGGAGAGACAGAGGGGAAGCTGAGGCAGAGAAGGGGTGCAACCAGGGGCCACCCAGCCAGCCCTGGCCTCACACAATCCTCTCTCCTGCCCTCCATAACCAGGAACCGGACCCAGCCCGCCGGGCCCACAGAGGCGTGCCCCACCCACTCCAGGCCTCCACAGAGCTCCAGGCAAAGCAGGCCTGACAAGCCCAGAAAGTGACCCGATCTGCAGCACCCCCAGCCTGTTCGGGAGCGCAGTGTCATGGTGGGTGCAGGACGGGGAGCAGGGCACTGTTTTAGAGGAAAGGCCATTTAAGAGGCATAAGAATTAAACTCACTTGTGTACCTTGAATGGGTCCAGAATTAAAGAAACCAGTGGTCACAGACATAGAACAAAGGTTCACTGCTGGCTGTGGACTGGGCATCGACGCAGCTGGGAATTATGAAGTGGTGTGATAACAGCATCATGGAAACACGGGAACACATCCTTACTTCTTAGAGATGTCATTTTTATTTATTTATTTTGTTAATCCTCACCAAGAATATTTTTCCATTGGTTTTTAGAGCGTGTGGAAGGGTGGGGGGGGGGGGGGGAGAGAGAGAGAGAGAGAGAGAGAGAGAGAGAGAGAGAGAGAGAGAGAGAGAGAGGTGGGGGAGAGAAGCATCAATGTGAGAGAGACACATCAACTGGTTGCCTCCTGCACAGGGATTGAGCCTGCAACGAACGTACATGCCCTTGCCTGGAATCGAACTTGGTACCCTTTAGTCCTTGGACCAATGCTCTAGCCACTGAGCTAAACCAGATAGGGCTTCTTAGAAATGTATAATGAAGTATTTAGAGGTGAAAACATACAATGTGTGTAATATCAGAAAATACTTCAGTAAAAAGGAGGTGCAGAAAATATACCAAATTGTAGACAATTATTAAGTCTAAGATGTGGGCATATGGTGTTCTAAATAGCTCTCTACTTTTCCAGAATCATATTCATGCCTCAGGCTGGCGGTGGGGGCCAAAATGGCAGTCAAAGCCAGAGCCAGCTGGAAAAGCGCTGTGAATGCTCCCATCGCTCTGGGATCAGACTGACTCTCCCTCCTGTGCCCACACCCCGGGGAACAAGGCTCTCCTGCCGGCTGGTGATTTGTGAACCAAATGTGCACAGGTGTCACCAAGCACCTGCAGCTGCCCCCAGGCTCAGATTTAGGGTCCCCGCCTCTCCTGGCTCTGCCCACCTGCCGAACACAGCTTCGCCCACCACTTCCATCATTCTCCTCCCCCCACCCCCAGCCCCTCAAGGAGTCCCTCCAGCCTGTTGCCCAAGTGGAAACGGCTCTACACTGTGTCCCTGCCCCCAGTCCCAGCTTCAGCTTGGCCCACGTGCAGTCAAGGCCCAGGCTCATTTCTGTGCCCACGGTCCCTGGTGTGAAAGGCCCCGCAGGCCCCAGTCTGAAGACCCTGCTCTGTGGCCCTGCTCACCTGCCTCCCTAAGCCAGGGCCCTCACGTGACCCTCGGAGGCTCAGGGCTCACCTGTGATGAACACACCAGATACGTGGGCTCTGCGTATCAGGGAGGAAACCCCAGCCCGACATGGGGTGAAGCAGGGCAATGAGGCCCGGGGGTGGAATGCAGGAACACCAGACCTGTGCTCAGGGGTTAATCGAAACCCAGAATCCTCCCCCTGGGCCGGGAGCAGAAAGCTGATGGCCCCACCCTAAAATTCAGCACATCACTCCACCCCCAACCCCAGCCACTGTCCCACCCGCCCCAGGAGGGAACATAGGGTCAGGAATGCAGGGCAGGGCAGAGCAAGCAAGTGGCTACAGAAGGATTCTTCAGGCAGAGGAACTGGGAGAGCACAGCCCGGATCCCCAAGCCCAAAGCGGAACATGGAGACCGAATCTGCCCCCACCAGGCCTCTCTCCCCACTCCCTGTTCCTCTGATCCCACACCCAACCTCCAGAGCAGAGGCTGGTCTTACTCCCCACACCCCCTAGTACGAGACTCCAACTGTGCGTGAAGTGGGTCATGGCCCTTGGGCACAGGGTCCCTATTCCCACTACCTTCGCCACGTGAGAAACACGGAGGATTAGAGAGCCTGTGGGGTACAAAATGTGCCTTCCCTTTGGCCTCAGAATTCCACTTCGAGGAATTTATCCTGAGAGAATAACAGGACGAGTGTTTGGGCATGTCCCAAATGGGATGTTCAGTGCAAAACCTGAAAAACAACCTGAATGCCCAGCCCCAAATCTAGGGGCTCGCACCACAGGACACTATGCGGCCCTGGCCACAGGATGCTGGCACGAGAATACTTGTACCCCCAATAGACAGGACACGAACACCTGTGGGCAGTAAATGCCTTTTGTGTAGGTGAAAAGGCCAAAGGGTCCATATACAGGTTGTGACGGTATGTGGTATTACAGATAATTCTTGAGTTTTTCAGATTTACTCCATCAATTATACACTGAGTGGCCAGATTATTATTATCTCTAAATGCAAAATAATCTGGCCACTCAGTGTATATCCTATGTAATAGAAGGCTAATATGCAAATTGTCTCCTCAACCAGGAGTTTGACTAGCAGGAGGCCAGCCAACCGCCCATGTTCCCTTCCCCTGGCCAGGGTGGCTGGACCCTACCCATGCATGAATTCATGCACCGGGCCTCTAATAGATAGATAGATAGATAGATATTATACACTGCGTGGTCAGATTATTTATTACGCATTCAGAGATCATAATAATCTGGCCACTCAGTGTGTACTAGTTGCATGGATTGGCCCAGCTGAAGCCAAGCCCCTGCCTCGAGGCACAGGCCAGGGAAATCACAATTAAATGAAAGCCAAGGGCAGGGCTGCAGGGAAGGGTGGTGCCCCCTCCTGGAATTATAAGGTCTCGGACTTGAGGCTTTTACAGACCATCTCTCCCGCTCCCCACAGTGCAGACTAGAACAATCTGTGCCTGTCACTACTACTGAGTGCCCGACAAATGGTAGGTTTTCAATAAATGTTTGTTGAATGACTTAATGAAGTCTGACAAAGGCTAAGTGATGGACTCTCTAGACCAGCGGTTCTCAACCTGTGGGTCTCGACCCCTTTGGGGGTTGAACGACCCTTTCACAGGAGTCACCTAAGGCCAGCGGAAAACACCTATTTCCCATGGTCTTAGAAGCCAACAGACCGCTCCTCGGTGTAGCAAAGTGTAGCAATGTAGTTTACTGTTGTCATATGAAGACTGTTGCCCATGCTACACCACGATTCAAAACAAAATTTCATTTATTTGTAATTAGAAATAAATATTTCACAATATATAATTATATAGTCTTTGTGATTAATCACTATGCTTTAATTATGTTCAATTTGTAACAATGAAAATATATCCTGCATATCAGATATTTACATTACAGTTCATAACAGTAGCAAGATTACAGTTATGAAGTAGCAAATGAAATAATTTTATGGTTGGGGGCCATCACCACATGAGCAACTGTATTAAAGGGTTGCGGCATTAGGAAGGTTGAGAACCACTGCTCTAGACCAAGAGGCAAGCAAACTCAACAGGTAGACTTCCTCCCAGCCTGTCAGCCTACGGGCTCTCAGATTGGGGATCCCGGTCCCGGATACCCATTAAAATCACCGGAGGAGCTTAAAGCAATCCAACTCTCAGACCCCAGCCCTAGAAATGTTGATACAGTTGGTCTGACATGGGACTTGGGAACTGGACTTTTTTAATACCCCCCAGGGAATTCTCAGGCACCAATTACGCACCTCGGAGGGCATCGGGCTGAAGGAAAGCAGACCCTTGCCAAAGTCACCCAGAGTAAAGAGCAGGCGAGCCACGCCCGGCTCCTGGCCCAGGGCCCACACCTGCTCCGTGCCACTGAGTCCACCACGACCCCTGACAACACTACGAGGAGTGATGTTCACGCAGTCCTGTCCTCGGCAGCCCTGCTCAGCCCGGCAGGCTTGCGCACATGGCTTGCAGGAGTCAACCATGGCATATTTGGTCTTCCTCCTTTCCTGCACTTCTACTTTTCCCCACGTTGTTATCTTTTCCAACGAACCCTGCCTCCGCCACACGTTCTGCTCCTGATCCACTTCCTGGGGAGATGGATCCGGCTACAAGGTGAGCAGGGAACCCTGAGAGGGGGGCCCTTAGGACCCTGCCCAGTGCTCATCTAGGCCTGGGTGATATAAGCCCAGGGGCCCTGGGAGGCCCCAAATGGTGCCCCAACGCCCAGGAGTGGATGGGCAGAGGCACCCAGACCAGTGTTGGGAGCTCAGCTTCAAGACCAGTTCACCTGCACCTGCTGCGGCCTGGGGGCCACCCCTCGGAGCCCTCAAAAGGGACTGGATGTGAGACAAGGAGGGGCCCACGCTGCACACTCAGGGCTGTTTCTCCCCGCGGCCTCACGGAAGCCACATTAAATCCCCCACTTCTCACTAGCCCTGATCAGCGGCTCCAGCCCTGGCCTCTGCTGCCTCCACCCAGCTGAGGGATGAGGCAGGGGACCTGGCAACTCTCCGACTAAGAACAAGCGGCCTGCTTTCCCTTCCAGGCCAGGTATCAAGCTGCTCCCACATCTGCTCCCAGACCCTCCCCAGCCTCCCTCCCGAAAGTTCATGTACAATCTTCAGTGGGAACCCTAGTTATCCAGGCAGACTCAACTGCTTCCTGGGCTCCCAAACATGGGCACCAACAGCCAGGCTGGGGGGAAGGGGTAGGGTTGTTTTACAATTAGTTGGAGGTTTGAGGAGAGCCAGAAAGGCCTGGTGAGGACGGAGCAGAGAATCAGAGAGAAATGCTTTCACACTGCAAGGCAGCAGCTACCAACCTTTCGGACCTCAGGGACCACTGTGCTGTAAGACACCCAATCCCCTGGGACCAGCGTGCAGCAGGACAGGCAGGGTCTGAGATCTAACAAGTTTCCAGGTGTGCAGATGAGGCTCCACCAAGCCCTAGACATTGAGTAGCAATGACTTGGTGATTAGAAACATTCTTTCACTGACTCCAAGTTCTGAGAAGCTGAGACTCACAGCCCCCTCATCCGACACCGAGTGCCCAGTGCCTAGCACAGTGCTGTGGACATGCTGAATGGATGAACGGTGTAAGCAAGCAGTTAATCTTAGCGAAGTGCCCAGCATAGGTGGCCATACAAAGAAACCTCCAACTAGTTGTAAAACAACACAATTAACACCCAGAGAGGAGTCTGTACAGAGCAGTGCAAAGCAGAGGAAAAGAGGATAATTTTGCTGGGTTGGAGGCGGGGGTGCGTCTCTCAAAAAGAGGTCGTTTTGCAGTAGGTCTTAGAGGATGGGTCAGGGCTGCCCAGGTGGAGACTGGCTGACAGGTGGGCAACGCAGGGGCAGAAGTGAAGAGACATGTGAGTGTGGCGTAGGTCCCAGGAACTGGGAGCAGTATGGTTCACCTGGAGGATAGTTTGAGGTGGAGGTGAAAAAGCCCCAAAATTGAAAAGTTTGGGTCAGCAAGTGCTGGTGCTAGAATGCCAGGTGGGTGCCCACCAGTGGGGAGTCGGAACTGCAGGCGATGTTTGCACAGGGTACTCACGGCCTGAGCATAGGGGCTCTCGGGAGTCACCTGTCCTGCCCGGCTCAGCGTGGACTGAGGAAGCAGCCCCCTGGGCCAGAAGGGCCCAGGTGAGAGGCAGCAACAGAAAGAGTCCCTGCAAGGGGCTGAGGCCTGTGGGGAGGCAGGTGTTTCCCTTGATTTGCTAGATCTCACAGGCCACTGTGTGCTTGGCCCACTGTGTGCTTGGCTGGAACAGGCACAAGGCATCAGAGAAGACGGTCATTTCCCTAAAACCTCCAGTACTGTTCAGACAGGAGGCCCAGGCTGCCACCATCTGCCCCCATAGCCCACCCTCTCTCCTCCCCCTCAGCCTGTCAGAGGTGTCTACTGTGCGCCTGACCTGAGGGGCAGCCAGAGCCTGGTCATTGCTGGGGGGCTGAGAGGCGCAGCCCAGATGTGCCTTTAGCCCATCCTCGGGGGGCCTGAGTGAAAGAAGTCACAGGAGGTGGGGTGGGAGGGTGCTGAGGTAAGAGAGCAGGGTCTGCTGGGACTCCCAGTCAGCCCTGCCCCCCCATCCACCCTTACTAAACGAAAGCTAAACTCCCAATAGCCCTGGGAGACAGCAGGGGGGCAGGTGACCCTCCCCTCCCAGCTGAGGGTGAGCCAGGCCAGGTGAGAGCCCGGGGGGCTGAGGGGCTGAGGGGCTGCGCTGTCCTCCAAAACTCTGCGAAGAGGGCCGGTGGCTGGCTCGCCTACGGAGGAGGAGGATCAGCAGAGGACGTGGGTTTATCCTAAAGGAGGGGGTGGCAAACCTACAGGTCCCTGTCCTGAAAATGGGGCAAAGGGAGCAGGCCCTGCCCAGGCCTGGCTAGAGAGGTGGGGAATCCACTCCACCCCACCCCACCCCCAGACCCACCCAACTGCTCCCTAAAGAGAACCCTCCCCTCTGCCTCCTACAGTCCTGCCCTGTGCCAGCCTCAGGCCTGGCCTCTCCAGGGACTTGAATTGATTCCCTGCTGGTCCAGCCCACACCCTGGGGGGTGGCGGCCAGAATTAATTAATATTTGTAAAGTGCTTCAGAGATCCTGGGACCAGAGACCCAGGGGCGCCAGATGAGCGGCGCAGGAAATTGACTGGGAGAGACAGGGAGAAGGGGGGCAGCAGGCCAGGGCCCGGGACGCCTGGAAGGGAAGACGCCCCTACTGACGCGGGCAAGTCAGGAGAGCGCTGCGAGGAAAGCTGCGACCTCTCACAGGTGCCCCAGGTCCCCAACCGGAGGGTTCGCGCGGGGGCGGAGCCGGCCCACCCCCCTCAGCTCCGCCCCACTCCAGAGCCGGTCCGGTCCGGCCCGGGCGCCTTTCCCCAGCTCAGGCCCCAGGCACCCACCGGCCCCGCCCGGACCACCTGCGGAGGAAGTCTCTCCGCGCGGCGGAGCAGAGCGCGCGCCGGGGTAGAGGCTGCGCGGAGGAGGGCGCTCCTGCCAACTCAGGGAGGGCACCGGCCCCTACCTGGGCAAACACTGAACTTCCTTTCTCAGCAGGCGAGCCGCTCCCCCGCCCTGGAAGCGGGGGACGCCCGGGCCTTCTGTGGGGGGCCGGAGGCGGGACCCAGGCACCTGGCCCACGGCGCCACCTCCCCACCCGCGCCCCCCTCGAATTCACTCACCCCAAAGTGCTGATGAAGCCGTTGACGGAGCCCTCGGCGTACAGGGAGACGATGTCTCCGATGTGTAGGAAGCTGGACATCTCGCTCATGGCTTCGGCCCTCGGGGGAGCCCGGGCGGCGGGAGTGCGCGGGGCTCCAGGCGGGGCTCGGTGCCGAGGACGGAGGTGACCGCGAGGGCGGCCAGGGGCGCGTCCCCACCTCGGAGCAGGGCGCTCGGCGCGGCCGGGGAGGGCTAGCGGCCCCGGAGCGGCAGGCGGCGCGGCGTGGCCGGGAGCCGGCGGTGGCGTCCGGGTGAGGAGGTGCCCGCGTCTCGGCGCGCCCGCCGCCCGCCAGCCCGCCGACCCGGCCGGCGCGTACCTGCCGCGAAGAAGGAGCAGGAAGTCTGGGGCTGCCACACACACATGCAAATCCCGCCCGGGAGGCGGGGAAACCACACCCGCCCCCCCTCCGCGCGGCCCGCCCCCGGCACCCACGTGCGCCGGCCCGCCCCCTGTGCCCTGCGCCCCCCGAGCGTCCGGGCTCGGCCTCCGGACGCCGGGCGAGACGCGCGCCCCGGGGAAACATGGAGGAGAGCCGGGTTCCGGCAGCCTCCGGACCGAGTTCCAGCTCCAAAAAGCCCGCAGCACCCTCGCGGACCGCCACTCCGCGAGGCCGGCCTCGGTGGGCCGCCTGCCTCCGGGCTCCCTGCATCGTCTACTTTTCCGCCCTCGATTCACGCAGAGCGGGGGCGGCCCCGCGAGAGGGACAGCCGTGGCCCCGCAGCGCTACGCGGAGCCGCGCGGGGGACCGGGAGCCTCGGGCCACCGCCGCCTTCGCTCCCAGCCGAGTGCGGTCTCGCGCCCGAGGCGCTCTCGTTCCTGCGCGGCACGAACCGGACTCCCTTTTTCCCCACGTGGAAAGCCCTTTCATTGCACAACGGAAAGTGCTGGGGCTTGGAGGGGAAATGAAGCAATGGGGTGGGTTTTGTTTTTTTCTCTCCGCATTCCTGTGTACGGAGAGATCCAACTTCCGAATCCGTCAGCCGCTCCCTCTCCAGAAGTCGGCTCGGAAATTCCTGGTTCTTTCGGCCTTGCTTTTCAAACGGGCGGAGGGGCGGGAGAAAGCTACCTTCACTGGTTAAGGGTGCACCTTGCCAACAGGGACAAGGCCGGGCGGCCTCGGAGGGTCTGTGCCCGCCAAGCCCTCGCTCACGAAGTCCTGCCCGCTCGCCTACTTTCAGTTCTGTGCCCGGTGCTCGGGGGTTTGCTTCCTGGTATGTACTTTTATTGAACTGGCAGGGAGCGCCCGGTGCCACCTCCTTTGATCACATTGACTTCCTTCGGAACCCCCATCCAGACTTCCTGGGAAGCAGGAGGCTTGTCCCTGGGAGAAAGGGAGGAGGGACTGAAAGACTCAAGCAGGAAGAGGCTCGGCGGGAGGGGCGAGGCGGCCGGGAGCGCGAGGCAGCTGCTGACTCAGGGGGAGGGAGAGGAGTCCCTGGGTGTGTGACCTTCTCGGGAAGACCCCTAAAATGGGGGGCGAGCGGGAGGGAAGGACCCCTCCAGGATCGCTGGCTCAGAGGCTTACTGCTTTTCACCAGCACCACAGTATCAAATAAGTTTTACATCAGACAGCCCACACCTCCATCTATATGTCAGCAAAACAATAGTTGCTCAAAACAATACTTACCCTTATGACCTGCGATGCCCTCTGATATTTTCTGTTCTTGTTCAGGGATTTGTTTTGTTTTTTAATACCGATTGCTTTTTCAAAGGTGCCAAATGGGTTGCAAACTGCAGTTTGATAAACCCCATCCACACCACTCTGCCAAAAAGAAATGGCCAAAGCCCACAGAAGGGGCACCAACCTCAAGGTCACAGGGCAGGTTCACGGCCACTGGAGCCCGAAGCCCAGCCCCCCACTCCCAGTCATCTAGTCTCCTCTCTAGGACCCCACTGGGCCTGGACTGCCACTGTCCACCCCTGGGCCCTGCTGGGAAGGGCCAGCCCTGGCACAGGCTCACACACTCCCTGAAGTCAGGCCTCCACTGGCTTCCTCAAGGAGCATTTGCATACATTGAGGGCCTACTATGTGCCAGGCCTCTGCGGGGCACCGGACTCTGCTCAAGACAGTGAATGAAGAGGGAGATTCTGGAAACACTCGCTCCTGGGGCTGCACACAGGACACATGCTGTCCTGGTCCCAGCCGCTTCCAGGCCCCGTGTCCTTCCTCTCCTGAGTCTCAAAAGAAGGTTCCAGAACCAGCCAAGGTCTCTCAGCTGTGGCCTATCTCCCACACAGCTCACGCACAGCTTCTACCTCCACCCCCGCCTGGGAGTGCCCTGACCCTGCATCCCTCCACTCACTACAGGAGGCAGAGGGGGAGCACAACTCCCACCTGACCGAGAAGCCACCAGCAGGGCCTCACTGCCCGCCTCCCCCACTGCTCCTGGGTATCTTTCTGGAACATGATGTCCATGCTGTGTTCCCAGAGGAGCCATCCCTCAGCTTTAGGCCCTGGCCACCTGCTTCTGCCAAATCCAAATCAACTTCACTGTAAGCTCTTTTGTATATCTGGGTTCTGAGAGAGATTTTGTTTAAAGAAAGGTTCAATATTAAAAAAAAAAAAAAAAAAAAGCAGCAGCAGCCCTAGCCGGTTTGGCACAGTAGATAAGAGTGTCAGCCTATGGACTTAGGGGTCCTGGGTTCGATTCTGCTCAAGGGCACATGCCGGGGTCGCTGGTTGGATCCCCAGTAGGTGGTGTGCAGGAGATAGCCAATCAAAGATTTTCTCTCTTCATTGATGTTTCTATCTCTCCCCCTCTCCCTTCCTCTCTGAAATCAATAAAAATATATTTAAAAAAGAAAGGTTCAGTGGGTTACAAAAATTAAGAAACAGATGACACAACTCCAAATAGTTCACTCCTTGCTCCCCTGCTTGAAACCCTCCGGTACCTCCTCATTCCCTGCAGAATAGCCTGCATGCCCTTGCTCTGCACTCACAGGCCCCATCCGTCCTGCCTTCCCCACCCTGCACCCTCTGAAGACATGTTAACCTAAAAATAAAGGCTTTCAAGTGAGAGGCAGCAACATGTAGTTGAGGTCAGTAAGAAGAGCTATTCAGGATGCAGGCACTCAGGCAGAAGCCCAAGTAGTGTTCTGATTAGGAGCCGAAGGCATTTACGAAAAAGGGAAATGGCCCTGGCTGGTGTGGCTCAGTGACTAGAGCGTCGGGTCCCGGGTTTGATTCTGGTCAAGGGCACATTGCCCAGGTTGTGGGCTCTCAATCCCTGGGCTTGATCCCCAGTAAGGCGTGAGCAGAAGGCAGCCTATCAATTCTCTCATCATTGATGTTTCTATCTCTCCTTCTCCTTTCATCTCTGAAATCAATTTTAAAAATCTATAATAATAAAAAAGTAATATGCTAATTAGACTGGAGAGCCGAATGACCTTCTGGACGTCATTCTGGATGTCCTTCCAGACGAAGCTGCAGTGGCAGGGGGCCGAGGCAGAGGTAGTTAGGGGTGATCAGGCAGGCAGGTGAGCAGCTAGGAGCCAGTGGCCCCAGATTTCAAGAGGGATGTTCTACTTCAGAGATCGGGCCTAAACTGGCAGTCGAAATCCCCTGAGGGGTCTCCAGTTTTGAGAAGGTACAAGCTGGGCTAAGGGACCCCCTTCCCCCTGCATGACTTTGATGCACTGGGCCTCTATAATATATTTCTAAAAGGATAAAGGGAATAATTACATCCAGAGAAGAAGACATTTCTGGTTCAGATAAGCTACATAGTGACATTTTTCCTAAACAATGTTTTTAAGTTTCAGTCCGAAAGTCATATTTGCTTTCTTATTATCTTTGCAAGGTTCTTTGGGAAACAAGATTGCTCAGGCGTAGTGTGAAGGCTATTATGCTTGCTGTAACCCTCCAAGAGGACGCACAGTGCAGTTCCTCTGAGATGGTAGCTCTGGCTCCATTTTACAGTGGCTTCATTTAAAAATAAATAAACATACAGATAATAAAGTGGTTTGGTTTATATTATTGTTTACAAAATCAACAGCTCAAAAAAACGCAGGCACTGACTCATAGGTCTAGGATCAAGTCCCAGCCCTGCCACTTTCCAGTGACAGTCCTCAGTCTGTTTCCTCACATGTTAAAGGAGGAGAGTGTGGTACCAACATGTGGGGAAGTGGACAAAGCTGTCAGCACAGCATCCCAGGCAGGAAGAACTAGGTGTGTTCATCCATTTCCCCAGGTACTCAGTCACTCCTGTCCCTGTCCTGGGCTCATGTGGTGCCCTCCCCGCTTCCCCCTCTAGTTCCCATGCTCAGCATAAAGTCTCCTTCCCTGATGGAATGAAGCACCAACTTTGTAAATCTTGATGAAATATTTCAACAAGTAACAATATTAAATAAGAAATAATATACTTAAAATATAGTGAGTGCCCTGTATCTTCCCTTCAGTGTTGTCAAATCTTAATATTGTTCAAAATTTGTTTCAATATATTTTTTAATATATTTTCATTTATTTCAGGGAGGAATGGAGAGGGAGGGAGAGATAGAAACACCAATGAGAGAGAATTGATGCAAACTGTAGTTTGATAAGTCTCCAGCATGCCTTGCCTCCTGCTCCTTGACACACACTCATTCACCCCCAAGCCTCCTGCATGCCCCCTACTAGGGATCAAGCCTACCTTGACCAGATTGGAACCTGGAACCCCTTCAGTCCACAAGCTGAGCCAAATTGGCTAAAGGCTCAACATATTTTTAAGACATGAAACCTTAGCCCTGGCTGGTTTGGCATAATGGGTAGAGCATCGGCTGCGGACTGAAGGATCCCGGGTTCGATTCCGGCCAAGGGCACATGCCTGGGCTTCGGGCTTGATCCCCAGGAGGGGACATGCAGGAGGCAGCCAGTCAATGATTCTCTCTCGTTATTGATGTTTCTATCTTTCTCTCCCTCTCCCTTCCTCTCTAAAGTCAGTAAAGTATATTTTTAAAAAGAGAAATGAAACCTTAAAATTCGGGTGAAGTTTCTTACGCCCTCCTCCCTAACTGCCCCAGCACTAACCACTGCCCTGACTTGGGTGAGGTCATTCATGCAGTGCTGTGTACTCCTATCACCCTCAGGGCTCCCGTTTCACAGGCATGGCACCACTCTGCGTGCAGCCTTTCACATATGCCCTGCCCTGCGATAGTCCACTTTCTGACAACATCACGATTTGTCTACCCATTTTGTTGGTAAGCATCAAAGCCCTAAGTTTCTGCTCTCTCAATAATGTTGCAGTAAACATTCTTGCCCCTTTGTTCCTACACAGAAGTATCTCTAGGGCGGCATTGTTCAAACTATGGATTAAGATGCACTAATGAGTCATGAATTTGAGTTAGTGGGTGAAGATCAGCTTTTTTTAAATATATTTTTTACTGATTTTAGAGAGGAAGGGAGAGGGAGAGAGAGGAAAACATCAACAATGAGAGAATCATCAATCGGCTGGCTCCACACACTGGGGACCAACCCCTCAACCCAGGCCCGGACCGAAAACCGAGAATTGAACCATGACCTCCTGGACCTCCTGGTTCATAGATTGATACTCAACCACTGAGCTCTGCTAGTTGGGCAAGATCAGCATTTTTAATACTCAGAATTGATTAGAAAATAACACGCAGGAGGAGACAGCCAAGATGGCAGCAAAGGTAAACACCTACACTGCTGCCTCGCACAACAATTTCAAAACTACAACTAAAAGACAGAATGGACATCATCCAGAACCACAGGAAAGCTGGCCGAGTTTAAGTTCTACAACTAGAAGGAAAGAGAGGGGCTCACAGAGACCCAGAGAAGCTGCAAAAAGCTGAGGTACGGAGACTCGCACTGAGAGAGCGGATGCCCGAGTGCCTGGCTGGCTTTCTCTGGCGGGAGGGAAACGGAGACTCCCAATGGCATTGAACCCCTTATCCTACGACACTAAACCCCAGACCCAGCCGAAACTCATACGGGGGGAGTTTGGACTGTGAAAAGGGAGAAGTGCATGGAAATTTAGGGGAGTCGCAAAAGATAGGAGGTCTGGTCATGGTCGGTCGTGCGCACACACACACAGCGCCGCCCAGAAGACAGATGGCTGATTGTGCTGCTGGCTTTTGCGACTGGGCGGGAGACAGACCCTCCCAACTGTGCCACTTCTGAGTCCACTAGGCCCCTGTTTCGGGCGAAACCCTGGAGACCTAGACTCCTGTGGTCCTGGGGCGCAGGGGAGCTGGAAAGGCAGCTGTCTAGAGGCACTGCGGGCGCGCGCACAAGGACCGCTCCAGCTATTACCCAGTCACGTGAGACTCCGGAGCCGTGGAGGGCGGGGCCGACTGGAAGGCAAGGCGGTCCCTTAAGCCCTGTGACTCCACCCATCCCAAGCTCAACAGAGGCCTCTGTGGTTTTGCAAGTACAGAAGTTTCCCCGACATAGTGAAAATGCCAAGACAAGGGAAGGGATCAAAAACAAAAGAAATGGAGGGGAAAAAACGACTGGATATAGAGTTCAAAGCTTAGAAGGTTTTGCAAGAATATGCTAGAAAAGATGGATAAATTTAGCGAGAGCCAAGAGAAGGTGCAAAAAAGTCTACTAGAGATTCAAAAGAGCCAACTAGAGATGCTAGAGATGATGCATAAATTTAGCGAGTCCCAAGAGGAGATGAAAAAGGACCAACTAGAGACACTGACTGAAATAAAAAATATGCAGAGTCCTAACAGCAGAATAGAGAAAGGCAAGAATCAAGTCAAAAATTTGAAATATAAAGTACATAAAAAACCCAAAGGACTCCATTCCAAAACTAATTGACTTAATTAATGAATTCGGCAATGTAGCAGGATACAAAATTAATGCTAAGAAGTCTGTGGCATTTCTATACACTAATAGTGAAATTACAGAAAGAGAAACTAAAAAAGCAATCCTATTTACCATCACACCAAAAAAATTAAGATACTTAGGAATAAACCTAACTAAAGAGGTAAAAGACCTATATGCAGAAAACTACAGGACACTGAAAAAAGAGATAGAGGAAGATGTTAACAGATGGAAGAGCATACCATGCTCATGGATTGGGAGAATCAACATCATTAAAATGTCCATACTACCCAAAGCAATCTACAGA
>PVJN01002984.1:70752-108870 GCA_004026805.1 Lasiurus borealis | reverse complement strand
AGAGCCGAAACCGGTTTGGCTCAGTGGATAGAGCATCAGCCTGTGGACTGAAGGGTCCCAGGTTCCATTCCGGTCAAGGGCGTGTACCTTGGTTGCGGGCACATCCCCAGTAGGGGTATGTAGGAGGCAGCTGCTCGATGTTTCTCTCTCATGGATGTTTCTAACTCTCTATCCCTCTCCCTTCCTCTCTGTAAAAAAAATCGATAAAATATATATAAAAAAAATAGACTAGAGCTGAAAATCAGAATTCTTTGAGAATTCACGGCACTTAAACCATCGTTATTCAAAGATCCCGCCATTGGGGATCTGGAGACGGCTGGCGGGAGGTTGGTCTATTTTTTTTTTTTAATATTTTATTGATTTTTTACAGAGAGGAAGGGAGAGAGATAGAAAGTCAGAAACATCGATGAGAGAGAGAGAGAGACAGCGATCAGCCGCCTCCTGCACACCCCACAGTGGAGATGTGCCCGCAAGCAAGGTACATGCCCCCGACCGGAATCGAACCTGGGACCTTTCAGTCCGCAAGCCGACGCTCTATCCACTGAGCCAAACCGGTCTCGGCAGGTTGGTCTATTAAAATGTGGCCAAACCCAGAAAACGATCCCCTTCCCATTCGTCCATGTCTCCTCCAAAAGTTTACGTTAGAGAAGGGTGGTCTGGCCTGTGAAGTGTGTGTGGCGGGGAACAGGGTTGGTTTGGGGTGCTGGTTGCAGCTTCAAATAAAACCAGTGACCTTTCAGGAACCTGGGCACAACGCGTGCCTGCAGCCTGCTGTCTGTCACCCATTCATCAACCGGCACTTAGTGGGCGTCGCTCTCACCCAGTCTGTTTCTCCAGAGAAGCGGGGAGAGCTGCACCCGCGTCACCACCGGCGGGACCCGGTGGGGAATGGAAACGGTCACACGGGTCTCCCCTGACCACCTCACCCCCACCCCCTCCCCCAGCAGGCAGGGCGGGAAAAGGCCATGGGAGCCTAGGGTTCCAGCGCTCCCCCACCCACGTGGCTTAGGGAGAGGAGTGTCCATTGGTCACACACGTGCTGTCACCAATGGGCGCTGATGGGACATCTGTGGACACTGATCTCAAAGCGGAACCCGCAGGCAGGCGTGGCCGCTGGTCCCGGGCGGCGGCTCCCCTGCCAGCTGGCCTCCGTGCCCGGGGCTCCGCCTCCCTTTCCAAAGACAAGCGGCCACCTCCCCGCTGCCAGCTGGCCTGGCGTCTCTGCTGAGGTCTCCGAGGCTCTCTTGGAAGAAGGAAAAAAACCCCTAAAAATATCTTCATTCTAAAAATAGAAAACCATGGAACAATCCGGGCTGATTTGAAGTGGTTAACACAGTTGGTTTCTACGTACACGTTCCGTGTAACGCACGCAGGCTCACGAACTGCCCCGTGCAGTGAGCTGGGGAAAGCCACCAACGTAGGGAATGAGGGGACTAAGGGTCTCGAATGAGGTCACAAGACCCAGAGGAACTACTACAGCATCTCCAGTCCTCTCAGCAGTGATTTTTATATTTTTTAAAAACTGTTTATCACCTTTATCATTGCAAACATTCTACGGTATAATGATACTATACGCGTGTTTATATTTACCATATTTTCCGGCGTGTAAGACGATTGGGTGTATAAGACAACCCCCAACTTTTCCAGGTAAAATATAGAGTTTGGTGTATATCCACCCTATAAGATGTGATAATAAGTTCTGATATATTCATACAAGGAACATTACACACACACACACACACACACACAAACACACACGAAAAGATGACCCCCAATTTTTCAGAAGATTTTCCTGGGTTAAAAAGTCCTCTTCTACGCCAGAAAATACAGTCCATCTCTAATTTATTTTTCCCTGGAGATGACTGGTCTGTGGGCTTCACACGCACGATGGGGGGTCTGGCGCTGGCCACGCTGACCTCTTTGCTTATCAGCTGCAGAGCGCCGTGACCTGACTCTCACTGAGATACAGAAACAACGTATGCCTTTAAAATGTCGTCAACACTCATGCATTGAGCACTCACACATGTTTGGAAAAAACCCAGAGATAACATTTCTTCCAACAGTTTTGAAACTATTTTCTGGGGAGACTTTAGAACTAAAACTGGGAGCCCGATGCTCAAAGATTCATGCCAGAATGGGCCTTCCTCTCCCTGGCTGCCAGCACCGTCTTTCCTCTGGCCCAAGACGCTTTCCCGCTTCGCGTGGAGTTGCCTTTCCACCTTCCACACTGCCCAGAGGCCCGGAGCGCGGCTGGGGGTGGTGTGGAAAGCCTGCATTGTCACCATGGCAATGAGGCAAGCATCCCTCCCCGCCCTAGGCCGCTCAGCACCTGCGTATGCAAATTAACCCACCATCTTTGTTGGATTAATTTGCTTACTCACTCCTGATTGGCTGGTGGGTATTGTGAAGGTACGGTCAATTAGCATGTTACTCTTTTATTAGGTAGATGCTTCACACATGCATGCATACTCTCCACAGCCCAGGGGAAGGAACACACAGGAAAAGACTGCAAATCCTCACGGTGGTTTTCCATCTCATTCTAGAACCGGCATCCCCACCGTAAGGCTCCTTCCTGGCACAAGGGGCTGCAGCCAGACCCACGCAACAAAGAAAACCGATGAGCCACGCCACCCGTTCTCCTGGGACACAGTGCAGCCTTCTTTTTATGAATCGCACTGTATGGGCCTCAGTGCTCCTGAGGACTGACTTTTCGGGCCACCTTTCGGTGTATGTGGTCACACTTCCAATCTGTCCGCACGCCAGCATTTGTCACAACGCACAGCCCGCTTCACTGTTCTGGTATCACCGGCTCACGCAGCTCTGTCTCCTGTGCCCTCTCCCAGCCCCCTTTTACACAGGCATCGCGGTTTCCATTCAGTGCCCGGTGTCTGCCTCCTCAAGGTACAATCTACGTTGTTCCCTGCTGTGTCTCTCGTCCTGCCTCGAAGGGTGTCAGAGCCGATACTCAGAGGATTGAACAACTGGGGGACCCAGGCACCTACATCACAAAGGATGTCCGACAACACCTGGGCAACACCTGGGCACACAGACACGGGGTCCCGGCCGAGGGCACACCTTTCTGTTGGGCACGCACTGGAGTTCAAAAACCCCCTACGAAAACATAGGCCGGATCTACTCCATCCCACTGGTGGCTGATTATCGTAGGCCTGTACGACTCCCCAGCAGGACACGCTGACAAACATACATCACTTACCCGGGAACTGGAAGAGACCCTGCTCACAGATGGGCACACGAGCCCCCCATCTCTGAGGAGTGATGTCTGCTGTGTGGTCACCCTCACTGACCTGCTCTCGGCCCAGGGAAACCCCTTCCGGTAGCTGGTTTGACCCTTTTTACAAGGAGGGAGTTACCTTAGAGCAGCGGTTCTCAACCTGTGGATCGCGACCCCTTTGAGGGTGGAACGACCCTTTCCCAGGGGCCGCCTAAGGCCATCAGAAAATGCAGATATTGACATCACGATGCATCACAGTAGCAACATTTCACGGCTGGGGGTCACCACCCCATGAGGAGCTGTATGCCAGGGTCGCGGCCTTAGGAAGGTTGAGAACCGCTGCCTTAGAGGGAAAACTGTCAAAAAGGTGTCATCCCGACAGACAGTGGAGCCCCCTAGGCCAGTGGTCGGCAAACTGCGGCTCGTGAGCCACACGTGGTTTGTGAGCTGCGGTTTGCCGCTCTGTTGACTAATGAGTGTGCCGACCGCTGCCCCAGGCTCATGAGGCTGTGTCCAGGGTCAGGCGGAGAGAGTGCCCGATGCACGGGTGGTGTCTGCCGGGTCTCAGGACCGAAAGCAGGTGTACGGAACAGGCCGCACGCCACCAGCCTGGACGCCATCCTCTCTGCAGCTCTTTCTCCGTCTGACACCCTATTTTCCTCTTAACGGTTGCGGTTCCAACGA
Organism: Lasiurus borealis; assembly: GCA_004026805.1. Lineage (NCBI taxonomy): Eukaryota > Metazoa > Chordata > Mammalia > Chiroptera > Vespertilionidae > Lasiurus > Lasiurus borealis. The sequence goes on along the minus strand of PVJN01002984.1, from coordinate 104,954 downwards.
TGATTTCCGTTTCCAAAGTACGTGGCTTATAACTAAGGAGCGTGGTGGCTGATGCCAGACACCGGTCCCCCGCGCACGTCTATGACTGTTCTGGATGCAGCTCTGTGATACCCACCTTTAGCAACAGAATGTCACGCCTGGGGCAGCACACGTGGCTCTGTGAACCCGAAAATGCACCGGGGACCGGGGTTCTTGTAGGACCCGCCGCCATGCAGCCTGGGGTTCTCTCAGTGGACACCATTCGAGTTTGCATATCGTAGGCCTTGCCCTATCCCTGGAAGTCCATCAATGCCGGCTATGGTCCTGATGGTTAAACACTGTCCCGTAGTTTTATTTTGGTTTTAAATATTTTATTCATTTTCCACGGAGAGAAAGGGAGAGGGATAAGAGAGCTAGAAACATCGATGAGAGAGAAACATCCATCAGCTGCCTCCTGCACGCCTCCTACTGAGGATGTGCCTGCAAGCAAGGTACATGCCCCCGACCGGAATTGAACCTGGGACCTTTCAGTCCGAAGGCCGATGCTTTATCCACTGAGCCACACCGGTTTTGGCCAATGTCCCGTAGTTTGAGGGCTGCTCTGTGTGACGGAGGAGGCAAAGCTAATCTCGACCTGTCCCCCAGCCCTTCCACCAGGGGGTCCTAAGCGTGGACAGCTTGACCAGCTGTGTTAGAAGAGCTGGACGATCCACACCCCCATGAGCAAATAACGTATCCTCCCCTTGTTTCACGCAGGCCCGGTTCTCAGGAGCGTGTCCTGCGGGGGAAGCCCTGGTCCCCGGTGAGGGGACTCACGCTTAGTGATTCATCAAAGCAGTAACAAGTCCGGGGTAACTCTGAGAGCTGAGCCAGCGGGAGGATGGGACGTGGCCGTACCTGGAAGCAGAGCGCCCACAGACCGTGCACCGTAGGAGACCCTGCCCGCGTCCGTCCCTGGAAGCACGCGGCTGCTCTGTGAACGTGCAGTGCCACAGGGCCCCGTGCTCTCGCCAGGGCTCAGCCAACAGCAGACGCACTCACGCTGGAGTTTGCGTCCAAAACATAACTTGTGCTTCATGCAAATGCAGCTTCCTCTATGCACCCAAATCTGTTAAAAATCACTTGAGCTAGCCGAAACCGGTGTGGCTCAGTGGATAGAGCGTCGGCCTGCGGACTGAAAGGTCCCAGGTTCGATTCCAGTCCAGGGCATGTGCCTTGGTGGTGGGCACATCCCCAGTGGGGGGCGTGCAGGAGGCAGCTGATCGATGTCTCTCTCTCATCGATGTTTCTAGCTCTCTATCCATCTCCCTTCCTCTCTGTAAAAAGTCAATAAAATATATTAACAACAACAACAAAAAAATCACTTAAGCTGCCCTGTAATTACCATGTGTCGTTACCAACTCCTTCCCCAGAAAATGTAACCTCAGCACGGACTCTGGGACCAAATGAATAGCTCAGCAGCCCGGCTCCCGGACAGAAGGCCCGCCCCGCCTCGCCCCGCCCGCCCCGCGGTCTCACCGATGAAGTAGGACAGGAGGACGGCCAGCAGCACGGACACGCCTAGGGCGCACAGCGCCGTGCACTTCCAGCTGCAGTACTTGGAGGACTTCTTGAACTTGAAGGCGCTCCTCGACAGCGTGTTCCTCGGCAGTGGCCGGGTCGGCGGCGAGTACACGGAGCCGGAAGCCATGGTGTATCCCGGGGTCGCGGTGCTGAACAGTGGCGTGGTCCCCGTCCCTGTCTTGAATAGGAAATGCCTGTGGGACGGGAGGACAGCGTTACACACCCGCACAGGCAGCCGCACGCGCGCGCAGGTGACCACGGGGAGGCAGAGGGCGAGGCGTCTGCTCTCCTCTGTCCCTTTAACCGTTTAGTTTCAATCATTTTAAAAACCTGGACAGTAAGAACATATTTTAGCCCAGCTGGTGCTGCTCAGTGGCTGAGCAATGACCTATGAACCGGGAGGTCACAGTTTGATTCCCCAGCAGGGCAGATGCCCGGATTTTGGGCTCAATCCCTAGTTGGGGGGGAAGGGAGGGAGTGCAGGAAGCATCTGATCAATGATTTGCTCTCATCGTTGATGTTTCTCTCTCTCCCTCTCCTTTCCTCTCTGAATCAATAAAAGTCTCTTAAAAAATGAAACTACAGTGGTACCTCAAGATATGAGTTTAATTCGTTCTGTAACCTTGAGGTGTGGGAGACTATGAGACGCTCGAGTCGCGGTAAACTGGTGGGTCATGTGCAGCCGGCCGATCCGCGCGATGACTCCTATCTCAACTGTTGCTCGTATTTCAAAGCAAAAATCGCTCGCTGGACAGCTCGTATCTCAAAAATCTCGTATGTTAGGGCACTCGTATCTCGAGGTACCACTGTATAGGATTCTTTTTAAAAACACACTCGTACACAAGGAAAATATTTTAACCAAAAAAATAAAATAAAAAATAAAAAATTAAAGCCAACTCATGGAAAGACGCGAGGAAAGAGGTTTGAGAGCAGACAGCAGCGCGGAGGCCTGACAGTGAGGGCTGCTGTCCGCTCCATCAAGCAGGTCATGTGACAGCCGGGAAAGTCCCTCCGCTCGGACCATCCCTGCACAGACCGTGCGGACCTGCCCTGCATGAGTGGCCTGGAGAGCTTCTCCCCATTTCCCTGCAGACAACTCCTCTCAGGCCCCGACGGCCACACGGATACTCCTTCCCCGTGAGAGCAGGGACGCCTGCCTATACACACAGGTGCGGCTCAGGCTGCGGGCCAGTGTCTCCGACACGTTCTGATCCCAGCCGCTCGCCACTAACGGGCCGTCAGCTAGGTGGCTTAAGTACAGAAACAATTAAATTCTATGTAACGTGTGTTTTTCCTTCTGAAATTTCCCCTCTTGTGTCCCTGCTCTGCCGGCCCCTCAATGCCAACCACCGCTCCACTGCCACCCCAGGGAGACACGAGACTCGATGAGAAGTGAAAGCAGCCGGAGTGTGTGTGGGCTCCTGATGCCCAGACTATGGGGAAGCACGGGGGGAGGGGAGGAGGATGGAGCAGCTGGGGTATGACCATGATGTTTGGGGGACACACAGTGGGAGATACAAGGGGTCCCCCTGACTAGGAGGGGTGACAACAGCCACGGGTTCCCCAGTTTGGGGAGCGATCTGCCCAGTGCCCTGTGGCAAGTCTGGGGGTGATGGGAGAGTTTTCCAGAAACGTCTGAGGCTCTCGCTGCCACTTCCACGACCTGCTGAGGGTGGAGGGCACAGCACTGGCGGAGAGCACGGGATGGCGCCAGCCACACAGAAACACGCGTGGCACCGGCCGCGGGTCCAGGGCCGAAGGCCGTCCCCGGTACCAGAGAGGATTTCCGCAGGAACGGCAGAAAGGAGGGGCGGGGAGCTAAGGTTTCAAGTGGTGGCTCAAAGAATATTTAATGACTGAGAACAGAGCAAGCTACAGTGGTACCTCGAGATGCGAGTGCCCTAACATACGAGATTTTTGAGATACGAGCCGTCGAGCGAGCGATTTTTGCTTTGAAATGCGAGCAACATTTGAGATAGGAGTCATCGCGCGGATCGGCCGGCTGCACACGACCCACCAGTTTACCGCGACGCGAGCGTCTCATGGTTTCCCACGCCTCAAGGTTACGGAACGGATTAAACTCGTATCTCGAGGTGCCATTATACTAGGAATGTACAGGCTAACCAAGCCCCCGCACTGACAAGGAATGGGGAGATGGCGAGCGCTGAGCCCACACGGTAATGAGGCCTTCAGGCACAGCTGCACAGTTAACGGGACCCCAGAAGGGCCGGGCTGTGATATTAGGCTAAACAGCCCGAGATTAAAGGCCAGCGTAAGTCCATACCCACTGAGCTTACGTTCAGGTCTCAAAGCTGATCTGCAGGCAATTTAACTGTCTTCTGAGTAAAGCTGCTCTTTATAAAAGAAGAACAAAAAACGTAGACACTTAGCAATTACAAGGAAGAAGCAGGGAAGTGGGAATAAAAACCAGGAAATAGAGGCTTAAAAAAAACAATAATGATCGAAAGCAGACAGGAATTTTAGACAGCTATTGTAAATATGCTGAGGAACTTGAAAGCATGAACATAATAAGGAGATAGAGAGAAGATGTAGAAAAGAACATTTGTGGCTTAGTTGGTTTGGCTCCGTGGATAGAGCATTAGCATGTGGACTGAAAGGTCCCGGGTTTGATTCCAGTCAAAGGTACGTGCCTGGATTGCTAGATTGATCCCCAGTGGGGGTGCGGGGGGGGTGCATTCAGGCTCTTTCCCTCTCCGTTTCTCTCTGAGATAAATAAAAATATATATCAAGGAAAAAAAGAGCAAAGAGCAAAGTGGAACTTCTAGAAATAAAAGATCCTATATAATAAAAGGCTGATATGCAAATCAACCAATCGGCGGAACAACCGGTTGCAATGATGCACACTGACCACCAGGGGCAGACGTTCAACGCAGGAGCTGCCCCCTGGTGGGGTAGTCAGTGTGCACTCCCACAGGGGGAGCCACTGAGCTAGAAGCCCTGAGCCGGACACACAGCTGGTGACTGCAGCGGCATTGGCGGGAGCCTCTCCCGCCTTCATGGCAGCGCTGAGGATGTCCGACTGAGGGCTTAGGCCCGCTCCCTGTCAGTCAGACATCCCCTGAGGGCTCCTAGGCTGAAAGAGGGTGCAGGCCGGGCTGAGGGACCTCCCCCTTCCGAGTGCACGAATTTCGTGCACTGGGCCTCTAGTCATAAAATAGGAAACAGAACACTAAAAGTTGGCAATCATAGGGGCCAAGATGAAGACCTTCCCTGGGAACTGTGTTATTGCTTTATTCAAAGACATCTGGGTCATTTCTTCATGGGAAATGGGATTTGCACCTGGCCCGTGGGGCCCTCCCACATTATTTTAGCCTCGACACTAAACACACGTCCTCGCTGTGCACAAACACCACGAGCCGGACTCCTGCCAGCGTCAGCTTGGACATCTCTGTTTCAGATCCTCAGTTTGTGGAATTAGTACCAGATGCTCGTCTGCTTTGGTGATCCCGGCAAAGCACCCTTTCAAGACCCAGGCTCAAGTTAGTGTCAATTATTTTTCTTTTTGTTTCTTTTTTAAATATATTTTATTGATTTTTTACAGAGAGGAAGGGAGAGAGACATCGATGAGAGAAAGCCATCGATCAGCTGCCTCCTGCAAGCCCCATACTGGAGATGTGCCCACATCCAAGCTACATGCCCCAGACCGGAATCGAACCTGGGACCTTTCAGTCCGCAGGCTGATGCTCTATCCACTGAGCCACACCGGTCTTGGCTCACGTCACAAGTTTAAATGAGTGGGACACAGGCCGGAGCTGCCCCCTCCCGCCGCTGGGCCAATGGGAGGGAGTCTGTCCCTGAGTCACAGGGGTCATCCTCAATGACCCCTCCACCCCTCCATACTCCTCCCGCCCAGCACCCGGCCTGTTGGACGTGAGGATCGCGCATCCTCTCCTTTCTAGCATCTCTTCCTTTTTCTTTGTTTTTGGCTGGGCTGGAGGAGGTCTGTGTTCCAGCTTCCTCTTTTTGTCTATTTGGCAGAGAAGCGGCAAGAGTCACATTTCCATGGCAAACTTCCATCTTCTCTCAAATGCAGGGTCATGTATCATACCTTGGACGTGTTTCTGTGAGTCCAGTCATAGCACCTGTCTCTGAGCGCAGGCCGCTTAGAAATTCTTTTTTAACAGCTCCCTCTCTTGGCAGATCTGCTTTGTTTCTGAGTAATTCTTGACTTTTGTCTTTTAAAGTAATAAAATACTTAGGAAAAAAAATCAGATTTTTGGAGGTAAATTTAAATGTGCCTTCCTATATTATATTAGATACTAGTGGCCTGGTGCATGAAATTTGTGCACACTGAAAAGGGATTAGAGGAAATATTTTAATATTGCAATTTGCCCTTTCTCTATAATGAAAGTGTGAGAGCTAAAAGGAAATGAGTATAATATATATAAAAATAATACATGATTTTATTAATAAGTAAACAGTAACAAAATGATATAACAACAATAACAAACTCACGTTATAAAAACAACATAGATGCAAATAATGACTGATAAAGTGATTAAACTTGCTCCAATATCTCCCTGGATACCACATTAAGAGTGAAAACACTTTCAGAGTGCTTGACTAATTTCCCTTGGGATAAAGTATTTACAACTTTAACGTCACATGCTCTTTGAACTCGAGAGAGAGCAACATATAACTGACCATGTGCGAAAACGGGTTCAGGTAGGAATATTCGTATCGTCTAGAGTTTGTCATCGCAAATGGGAAATTGTCGTTGAATTAATTTAAATGAGAGGCCAGTGTCAGATGGGGACAAATCAATTCTTGGAATCAGAACAACCTCTCCCTTTGCAGATTTGTTAATATTTCAGCATCAATAACAGGTCATAATCTTTTGTTAATAAATCTGGTACCATTAAAAGACTCCATTTACTATTAAGATTTCTTAATAACATGATGATTGCACCCACTTTTAATTTTAAGTTATGACACGGCATTCCCGAAGGAGTAATACTATTAAGAAATTCAATGGGAAAATTTTCCTTTTCCGCATCATCTGCTGAGTCAATGGAATCATCACTCAAACATGTGTGAAAATCTCCATCAAGTATATCCAAAGTTTCTTCATTTAATTTTTGAACATTCTCATTTTTTTTTGGACAAAGAATCGCACGTTTAGATATATTTTTAATATTATCTATAGATATACTATTTCCAAAGGTGGCTTCAATAATAGATCATTTCACAGGGGATTTCAATAATACCCATTCCTAAATGACAACTGCTATCCAGTTTGCCACTTCCAAGTTTTATTAACCATTCGCTATAAGCAGAATCCTCTGATCTCATATTTGTTTTAAGAGACAACTTTCTGAAACATCCCCAAACACACAGTACTTTAAACTTGTTTGTGCTATGGCTGATCGCATAGCATACGGCACAATATTGTCGAAAATCCCCTCCGAGAAGGAGAATTTTCCCACCAAATGCAACATTCCAATTCATAATTTCTCTTAGTAACCAGTCAATGGCCTTTATAGCATGACTGGGTGCCATGGTGCATTCATCAATAAGAAGTTGGGCCTTTTTAATGGTTTTAGCAACTTCGCTCTTTATATCGAGTCTAGAAATTGAAGTTTCATTTAACGGAATTGGTCAATTATATCAGGAATGAAAGGTTCTTTCATCAAGAAGTTAATTTGCAGCAATTCCTGTAGATGCTGTGGGTAAAATAGTATCACCACGACCTCTAATAAAATGAATTAAAATTTCATACAGATAGGTATTTCCACTACCACCTGGGCCATCCAAGAGAAAGCATTTGGGGTGTACAGTTCGATCTTCGATGGCTGGAGGTATAGTCTGAAAGGCTGCCAACTGTTCATCGTTCAGAGAACTGATCAAAACCTCTGCCTGTTGCTGCTCGTACAATTCATCACGTGTGTTTGCATTCATTAGTAAAGGGTAGTCTGGGAGTCTGAAATGTGAACGTTTCTTTCCATGCAATGTGAATACCTCCTGAATTTCGTTAAGGGCATGCCTTTCACAGATCACACAGGCACCTTCTCTTCGGTGCAATTTCCAACAGAAATCTTCAATAAAATGAGATTTATTCTCACCCCATAATTTGTCTGCAACAGAAGGACCTCCACACACACACATATGTATGCAAAAATTTGCCGTAGTTGCTTGGACATACTAAGGATAATCGCATCGTCAATCGTATCTTTCCAGATAGCGTCGTCAAGTAATAATCCTCGGTGTTTAGCAGCGTCATGAAATGTATCATAAGTTACACCTCCTACAGTTCGCAGATCCTCAAACTCATCGCACCTTTTACACGCAGAAGCAAAAGGCTAAGGTAATATCGTTCTGGTTCTCTAAAGCTCACAGTGAACAGTCTACCTAATACTCTATTCCCACCCTTTTGGCATTTTGTCCACAAAGAATTATTAAACACATAATGCTGTGGAATCTCTTAATAATTACAAACTTAGAGTCTTCTCTATTTAATAACAACCGAGCCATCCAAGTCGAGTTATATCTTTCAGCCCTATCTAAAACTTCAGCACATTCATCGGCATGGAAATACAAATTCTGATCTTTGGCAAATGAGTAGCTAATCGTGTGATTGGATGAGGTTGGTCATGCATTTGCACTGCAGAAAGTCTCCAAACACCCTCAGGAGCGCTCTCGTACCTGGAATCAACGAAGTCCTGTACTTCGTCATGATTGATAATATATTTTTTCAGAAATTTGAATATTTGCACAATCATGCCCTTTATAGATGTATTTAAGTAGATATTTGACACTTCTAATTGATGCACAGACATCAACACTTATATGACAGTTATATTTGAGGCACAGATACGGGTTATAAGGGACAATCCAAGTATTATGGACAATTTTATTTCCAATAGACATGGTGCTACCAGTCCTCATATTGGGATATCCATCAGTATTTCCAATGGTCACATTTTGAGATTCTTTCGGATATCCCTTTGCACATTTTCAATTTTCCATACATGGACTGTTTGGATTCTGTATCCATATGGTCCATGTACCATATTTGATTTTACAGTTTGAAAAAGTCGAGGGCACTGGTCCTCATCTGGAATTTCTGCCTTCACTATCCGGTCAATGTCATCTTCTGAACGTAACTCGGACTCAATAATATGAAAGCGTGAGGCAGTCTGTGTTTCTGAAATTCAATGGCATGAATCTAAGCTATCACTTTGCCAAATAAACGGAATTTGCATACATCATTTAAAAGACCGGGCAGCTTAATATTAAAAACTCTGGCTGCAAGTCAGGCCTGTTTTGGACTTGCTGCCAGCGTTGTGAATTGTCTGTAATGTCTGCCCATTTGGGGTTGCAGGTCATGGGTATAAATAAACCCGCCTGCCACACTTCATTACAATCACCACACATCCTGATCTCGCCGCTGCATGTTTCTGGAACTACTCAAAGACGACGGAAGCATTATCACCCCACCAATCAGCACATTGTCATTTTCAGACCTAGATGTGAGATAATCCATCAAAGCACTCTATTTTTCAGCTCTCGATTGGTTCGCTTTAATGAAATGTATGCGATTGGCCTCCGTTTTTGAATATGAACCCACAATAAACTGTCGAGTTAATTTTTCTGCATTTAAAGTGGGATTGAACGCGTCCCTCACAGAGAGATGAAATCCCTAACACTGCATTTACGTGACTCGTGTCCTTACATTTCGTCTAGTATTATTGTTGAGTACACCGTTGTCTCTGAGTCTGAATGCAGTATCTGTTCTCCAGCCTTTGCCACCGCGTGGAAAAAGAACAGGATACGTCATCGCATCTGATGCAGGAAACGGGATACTGGTTTGTTTCATTTTAGTGGCACTTGGATTACTGGGATCTGGTTTACAGTGAATGAGCGAGTCCCTTTCAAAAGGAGGGTCTCCATCTTCATTTCTGCATATGACAGCAACCTCGTTTCACGGGGAGAACTATGTCTATCTGGGCCACTGTCACGATCGTATTTAATCGCCACAGTTACTTCCGTGTTAGCTGGACCTGTGCTGCTGCTTCAGATTGGGCTTCCTTTTCTACCTCATGTAGAATCTTGTACGATTTTGTTAATTTGTTTATTTCATGCATGAGGTTGATTCTGAGTCTTTCTGAGCAGCCCTGGCTCTCTGGCTTCGCTCATCTTTTTCTCGTAGCTTTTACTCACACAAACTTCTGAGAAACACCATCCGAAGGATTACAGTTCCAGTGCGGTGATGAACTTGTCCGTGTGCCCTAAAACAGTACGGCCCATACTCTGAAGGCGATGCAATTTTTGCACCCATGGAAGCAAAAGCAAACAAACTATTTATGGATCGAGTATTTTCCATGAAATTTTTACTGTCGGAGTCTTCATCTGGCATTCATCTTTTTAAATGTGCCGGGTAGCCGAAACAGGTCTGGCTCAGTGGATAGAGCGTCGGCCTGCAAACTGAAGGGTCCCGGGTTCGATTCCAGTCAAGGGCATGTATCCTGGTTGCGAATACATCCTCAGTAGGGGGCGTGCAGGAGGCGGCTGATGGATGTCTCTCTCTCATCGATGTTTCTAACTCTCTGTCCCTCTCCCTTCCTCTCTGTAAAGAAAATCAATAATATATATATATATATTTAAAAATGTGCCGGGTAATATGGAAAATGCGTATCACAGACTTTCCCTTTGCTACAACATGGAGTAAATTTCCCATCGGATGGTCTTACATCAGAGAGATCTGGTGACGGGCGAAATTCACATCCAACAGTCATTCCGCCCCAGCGAGGTTGGAGGATTGCACTCTCACGCACTCCGTTTCCGCTGAGCAGGCGGTTCCTGCCAGTATTGCTGGTGCTTGGAGATGACCGTTCTCTGGACACATTCTGTCTTCGCCACCCTTCTGTCAACTTCAAAGGCACGTTGGACATTTTCTGATGACGAAGCCGGAGTTTCTCGGCCGCAGAGCGACGTTTTCCCAATAGCTGCCCTTCAGAGCGCCTGCTTTCAGGATCAGACGCCCGCCGCTCGTCAGACGTTTCCCGTCGATAATGTCGGCATCTTGCTGCCACAGAGCTGCGTTGTATCAACCGGTTTTCTCTGGACACAGTCCCCCCTCTGCACGGCCACGTCTGATACAGGTGCATGCCAGTCCTGGCTGCCAGGCCTTTGAGCTGTGTGACCGGCGGCTGCTTCTGGCTGGTTCGGTGCGGGTGGGACTTCCTCCTGCCTGTTGCCAGTTGCCACAGCTGGGAGGCGGAAGATGAGGCTCCAGAGAGAGCGATGCCCTCTAAGCCGCCAGCTTTCTCGCTCTGCTGGACCCCATGGCGGGCCTTAGCAGGGACTGCCCAGGTCCCCAAGGCTTGGACCCCGCCGGCAGTGTGGGTGCTGGCCCCCACCACCTGCCCAGTCCCCCAATGTGGCTTGGATCCAGCTCAGTGGCATAGGGCACTGCCCCCTGCCGAGTCCCCCATCTTGGCTTGGATCTGGCTGGTGGCATTGGGCCACACAGCCTGCAGGGGTTGGCCATTGTGACTTGGACCCAGTTGGTGGTGGCAGGTTCAGGTGCTGCCCTCCGCCCCCTGCCCCTCCCACCGCCGCCTGCATATGCAAATTTACCTGCCATCTTTGCTGGGTTAATTTGCATAGCACCCCTGATTGGCTGTGGGTGTAGTGGAGATACGGTCAATTAGCATATCACTCTTTTACTAGATAGGATAATATCAATGTATCGATGCTCATTTAAAAAGATCCTAACATCAAGCACAAAACTGAGCACCTTCTAATAGATAATTATGTGGAAACGCGGAAACAGTGGGCTCAGAGTGACGTTTGTTCGGGAGGTTAACCTCGTCTGACAAATCGGCAATGGCACGGACCACAGTGAACGGCACCCCTGGACAGCGTGTTACACAGCCCGAGCCAGAGTGGCCAGTCATGTCCTCCCCGGGACGTTGGAACAGGAAGGAAAAGTCAGAGAGGAGAGTGTGTGACCGCTGACCTTCACTTCGTTCAACTTCCTGAGCGGTCATCTTCACTGAAAAGAGGCCCGTTTCTCCAATGTTCTCCACCGTGTTAAGAACCTTCCAGAAGAGGAAGCAAATACTTAGAATAAAAAGAGTGTAACAATTATGGCGTCCAGTTTCTGTCCCTCGGGCACACTGGAAGCCTCTCTTAGTGACACAGAGAACCGTGGAGAAATCCTTCTGTTGTCTGTAACCTGTTACACCTTATGCACAGGGATTATTGGCGCTTTCTCTTCCTATGCTCTTAACGAACAAAGAGAGCAATTCACACCAAACTATGCTCAACTGCTTAAAGAAAATCTCTCGACGACCTGCATTCCACCTGTGTTTCTAGAACAATCAATACACATTTTATCCAGAGCACAGATTGCTCGCTTCAAATGAGATGCTCTGATTTCAAAGCCAGTGGTGCCAACGAGAAGCAAGATTGGCCAGATTTGGTCAAATCCAGCATTTCCAGAATCCAACCTTCTTACCTACGAGGTTAAGAGCTCAACTATTTTAAGGGATGGGTTCCTCTCCCTTGAGGCAAAATATGCCTTCCCGGATGTAAGAGGCTTATGAAAGGTCTCACGAGATTTCCTCACCATCAAACGACTCTTCCAAAATGTCATTTTCAGACCCCACGGAAATGAGACCCACACGTGTGGATTCAATTTATGTTGGCGTATGTGGAGGCTAACGTTAACCTCAGAGTTCAAAAGAGTCTTAGGCCCTCCATCATTCCGAAACAGTAGCTGGTGTGCCCAGAATTCACTCTCAGATAAAGTACATTTTAAAATTGGCCAAAATGCTAGTAATAATTGTGTGTCACCTTCCTTCCCTCATTGACTTAGGGGTCTATAATTGAGAGTATGTTTACCAAGTACGGCATGAGTTAACCCGGCCCCACATATCTGTCAGTATACGTTGTTTTTTTTTTTAATATATATATTTTATTAATTTTCCACAGAAGAGGAAGGGAGAGGTATAGAGAGCTAGAAACATCGATGAGAGAGAAACATCAATCAGCTGCCTCCTGCCCGCTCCCTACTGGGGATGTGCCTGCAACCAAGGTCCATGCCCTTGACCGGAATGGAACCTGAGACCTTTCAGTCCGCAGGCCGACGCTCTATCCACTGAGCCACACCCCTTTTGGCCCAGTATACGTTTTTTTAAAAACACTTTCCCGGGAAGATGGGAAGATGACAGTAACCACTCTCCCGCCTTCTGAGCCCTCTACTGCGTGCTCACAGTCTCCCGAATGCTCCCCTATCCACGTCTGAGTTTTAAACTCCACGGCCAGCTGGCTCCTCTGCTGAATGCTTCCTTAGCGAGGTGTTTGTAACTAATTAAAGAGCTGGACACGCAGCTCACTTCCACGGCGGCCTCAGACACTGAGGCGAGGACACGCGGAGTTCCTGGCACCCAAAGCGGCAGAAAATCAGAGGAAGCAGCCCCTGCAGAGAACCCCTCGTTCTCCGTCCAGGCCCGTTCGTTTTCTTCTCTTTCAGCGACGGGTTCTCAGCAGAGACCCAGGGACACTCCTGTGGCTGCTCACTGTGCTGACACACCAACCGCCACGAAGAGGTTCTGTCTGTCCGGGAGACCGACACAGCTCCGAGCTGTGAGGTTCGGGGAGAAGCCCACACACTGGCATCAGCCCGACCCTGCCGAGGGGTTCCATCTGTAGACGCGGCCTCTCCTGGGCGGTGTGTCACAGTGGGACCCAGAGTGGTCCCCGAGCCAGGACCCGTCCTGCAGGCTGGCTATGACATCACAGGTCCAGGCAGAGCCGGGGGAACTCAGGTGGTGAAGGATCAGGTCACCAGTATGAGGGGAACGTACCCCACGCCCATCCCAGTGTTCTCCAACGGGAACCCGCCTCCTGACTCCTGGGGCGCCTTGCTGAAAGGGAAGGTCTGGGGGAGCCGGCCCAGGGACCCCCCGCTTTGAGGACCAGGCCTGGGAGTGTGTCTCAGCTTCCATTCGAGACTCGCATGCAGACCGTGTGACGAATCGGCACATCCATTCCCAGGGCCCCTGCTTAGCAAGTCGCCGCTGGCAGCTCGCTTCCAGCGTCAGTTTAGGATAAACGGATCCCTGCCTCACGGAGCGCGATCCGCCGGAGCCTCTCCAGCAGCCAACGCCGGCGGTGCTTGCCACTGTTTCATGTCACCTTGCTCTTCATTTTCGCTTCCGATCTCCCCTTTCCTGTCCTTCCCTCCGCACTGTCTGCTGAGAAATCCCGTTCCTCAGCCTTTCTAATCGCGTTGCTATCTTCAAACATCTCCCACCTCGATTTTCAGCCAAGAATTTTTAAGACATGCAATGCCTAACTGTTTAGATTGTCAAACAAACAAAAAAACAACAACGACAAGATGCCCTAGCCGGTTTGGCTCAGTGGATAGAGTGTCAGCCGGTGGACTGAAGGGTCCCAGGTTCCATTCCAGCCAAGGGCACATGCCTGGGTTGTGGGCTCGATCCCCAGGAGGGGGCATGCAGGAGGCAGCCGGTCAATGATTCTCTCTCATCATGGATGTTTCTATCTCTCTCCCTCTCTTTTCCTCTCCGAAATCAATAAAGAAATATATATTTACTACAAAAGTAATCAGGTTTATAAAAATGCATTTTTTAATTATATATTTTATTGATTTTTTTTTTACAGAAAGGAAGGGAGATAGTCAGAAACATCCATGAGAGAGAGACATTGATCAGCTGCCTCTGGCACACTCCCTACTGGGGATGTGCCCGCAACCAAGGTACATGCCCTTGACCAGAATCGAACCTGGAATCTTTCAGTCCCCAGACGGACGCTCTATCCACTGAGCCACACCGGTTTTTCCCTTCACCCTATAGATGTTATTTTAAATCCTGCTTTCAGGGGTGGGAGCACTGAACTCAGTTGAGGAAAGTAAGGAGTTTGGGACCATCTTTAACTGAGTCCTTCAACAACCCCTGCACTGGCCGCTGTACTTGACAAAAGCTATCACCAAGAACAAAAATTAGCAAATGGGCCGAGACCCGTGTGGCTCAGTGGATAGAGCATCGGCCTGTGGAATGAAAGGTCCCAGGTTCGATTCCAGTCAAGGGCATGTACCTAGGTGGCAGCCACATCCCCAGTGGGGGCGTGCAGGAGGTGGCTGATCGATGTCTCTCTCTCATCGATGTTTCTAACTCTCTATCCCTCTCCCTTCCTCTCTGTAAAAAATCAATAAAATATATTTTTTAAAAAATTAGCAAATGGGATCTAACAATCGAAAAGGCCCATCTCAAGAACGGAAAAGCCCTGACCAGTGTGGCTCAGCGGACAGAGCGTCGCCCTGCGGACAGAAGGGTCCCAGGTTTGATTCGGGTCAAAGACACATGCCTGGGCTGCCGGCTCCATCCAATGTGCAGGAGGCAGCCGATCAACGATTCCCTCTCATCATTGATGTTTCTATCTCTCTCTTCTACTCACTTCCTCTCTGAAATCCATAAAAATATATTTTACTAAAAGAATGGATAAAATGGTAAAACACTGAAGAAACGATACCATGTACCTACACTTCAATATTTCTCTCTTTGCATAATTTAATGTCTGCTGCTTTTTAAAAATAGGATGAGTCCGGAAATGCTTTATGTGCACACGTGTGCACGTGTGTGCACGCGGGCGCACATTTTCTAAGAACTGGCTGGGGCCTGTGCAGAACGGGCGGATTAAAAAGAAAAAGGAAAAAAAAAAAGCACACAGAAAACAAAATAGGTGGGTGGTTTTGCTTCTAATCTCAAGGAATACACGCATTACAATAAATTGAAAATCCTTTATAGAAAGTAATATCCTATGCATCCCTGAACGGTAAAGAGAAAAGATTCGAGGCTCTTCCTAATTAAAAAGACCCCTCTTTTATAGCTTCCACAGTAATTACGGTATGCATTTTGAAGGAAAGCATTCTAAGTAAGGAAGCGAAACACCCCCAAGTGAGCCATCAGCGTTAGGATGCAGATTGTGTATGTTGACGTGGAAACAAAGGAAGAAATGTGTGATGGTTCTAGCTGGGACCCAGCGAGTTGGTGGCACTGACAAACAGCCTCCTCGTGCCAAGAGCATGTGGAGATCTCAGATCTATTACCTTCGCAACTGATGTGCTATTATCTTTGGACAACTTTCATGCTAGGTGGTGATCCCTGCACGAAGGATGTCTTAAATGAAAAGCTTACAAACAAGACACGCTGCACTGCTGGTACCGGAATTAATATGAGACATCAGTGTTTGAACTAAAGGTGATTGGAGACAAAAATCCTTTTAATTGTTTACCCAAACAACTGCAATATGAGTGAATAATTATACATTTTAGCAACTGCCTCTGTATCAATCTGTAATCACGTTACATACTAGAGGCCCAGTGCATGAAATTTGTGCATGGGGGGTGGGGGTGGGATAAGAGGTGTGTCCCTCAGCCCAGCCTGCACCCTCTCCAATCTGGGACGTCCCTCTCACAATCCAGGACTGCTGGTTCCCAGCTGCTCGCCTGCCTACCTGCCTGATTGTCCCTAACCGCTTTTGCTGGTCAGCCTGATCACCCCCTAACCACTCCCCTGCCAGCCTGATCGACACCTAACTGCTCCCCTGCTGGCCTGATTGCTCCTAACTGCCCTCCTTGCTGGCCATCTTGCAGTGACTTTCTTGTGTCCATGTGGGGTGGCCGTCTTGAGTGATGGTCAATTTGCATATCACCTCTTTATTAGCTAGGATACAGATATGCTTATGGTCGGTACAGCAATATGTGTTCACTGATGTCTGGAAACTGGGAAGCAAAATTCTAGAGACTATTCAGGCGACGTGTGGGAAATAGACTTTAGTGAATTCTTTACCATCTTTTACGTTTACTCCTCAGTCTTAAGTACGTGAGACATGTACAGTTGCAAGCATAACCACGGCTGCATAAAACATAGAGGGCTACAAGAAGAAGCAAGCCATTGTTATAACGGCTTATTTTACCTTAGAGGTTGGGAGCATTCAGAAATAAACAACAACTAAACAATATTACCGTATTTTCTGGCGTGTAAGACGACTTTTTAACCCAGGAAAATCTTCTCAAAAGTCGGGGGTTGTCTTATACGCCGGGTGTCCTCTTATAGGGTGGGTACATCCCAAACTCTATATTTTAACTGGAAAAGTTGGGGGTCATCTTATACGCTGGAAAATACGGCATATGTATTTTAAACATTGTTATGTCCATCTGCCCCTTCCCGGTAAAGGCGGTGTTCAGGAGTGAGTAGGGTGAGATCTGAACCCAGACCTGCCTGTCCCCACACCGAAGCTTTTTCTAGGATTCTGGTACTTTCTTTATCTGCTGGAAAGCAGCGGTGCTATATCAGTGCGGGATGCCATCGGCACACGATGACTTCCGGTGGTGTTTTAAGCTCTGCTTCTCTAAAGAAAGCCTCAGTGCAGAGAGAGCCGTGCGAAAACTGACATATGGACATACGCCCACCAACCCAGGATTCTGTTGCCGAGAATAATGATTGCCATCTATAATGTCTGCAGAACGTGGCATTTTTTTTAAAAAAATATTTTTTATTGATGTTTTACAGAGAGGAAGGGAGAGGGATAGAGAGTTAGAAACATCGATGAGAGAGAGACATCGATCAGTTGCCTCCTGCACATTTCCCAATGGGGATGTGACCACAACCAAGGTACATGCCCTTGACCGGACTTGAACCTGGGACCTTTCAGTCCCCAGGGTGACACTCTATCCACTGAGCCAAACCAATTTAGGCCAGAACGTGGTATCTGAATGGGTTTTGTCCTTGTTTATTACAAGGTGTGAAAATGCAACAGCCTGGCATTCGTTTGCTAGCGCGCCACAGAAATTAGCCAGATTCCAATGGATACTGTGCAACCTCGGAACTCCTGGCATCTCAGAAAGCCAGACCCACAGGACCAGAGAGTGCTAAGTCTCCCGGGCCTTCAGAAGGATTGGAAAGATTAGATAATCCCTAAAGTTAATTCCGATTTTGAAACTCATTCTGGAAGAGCGTCCCTCTTTCTGAAAAGCCCTCCCACCTTCTCCCGCCCGCAGCAATGAACTTGACTTTCATGGTGTTCCCGGGTTCTACTTTAGGAAAGACCCCTCCCACCACGGCTGCAGGTAATTCCTTCCCGCGTTATTCCTGTTACCTTTCCCCGAAACGAATCCTGTCTGCCCTTCCCATGTCACCTCCTCCAGGATGTCACCCAATGAAACCGGTAACAGGTGATTCTCCTCACAATACAAAAACACCCACCTTGGCAGCTGAAACGGCTATTTCTCACCCAAATCAGTCCACACACCAGCTCTCGATAGCTGTCATTTAACTGAATAAACACTAAATCAATGATCACACTTTCCAATGGGCAGCATAGGAAAGGAATAAAGGAAAGACTCGAAAGGGCCAGGTATTTTACATGACAGTTCGAGAAATCCTTAGAAAATCTTCATTGCCGAAAATGGTTTGGCTCAGTGGATAGAGCGTTGGTCTGCGGACTGAAAGATTCCAGGTTCGATTCCGGTCAAGGGCATGTACCTTGGTGGTGGGCACATCCCCAGTAAGGGGGCGTGCAGGAGGCAGCTGATCGATGTCTCTCTCACATCGATGTTTCTAGCTCTCTATCCCTCTCCCTTCCTCTCACTGGAAAGAAGCGGTGTTTTATGAGAGCAGGATGTCATTGGCACATGATGACTTCCGATGGTGTTTTATTTTATTTTAATTTTTTTAAAAATATATTTTATTGATTTTTTATAGAGAGGAAGGAAGAGGGATAGAGAGAGACATCAATCAGCCGCCTCTTGCACGCCCCCCACTGGGGATGTGACCACAACCAAGGTACATGCCCTCGTCCGGAATTGAGCCCAGGACTTTTCAGTCCGCAGGCCAACGCTCTATCCACTGAGCCAAACTGGTTTTGGCCTGGTGGTGTTTGAAGTGGTTCAGAATCTGAGGTAAGGTGCCAAGACGTCATAAAGGGAGCCAAAGCAGAGTCAGAGGGTTACCCAGTGAAACGGATGGAGCTCAGCTGGTTCACTGCGTGTCCCAGGATTTAATCTCGTGGCGCAGAAAAAAGGCGTGACGTTAAAGGAGAAAGACATGAAATAGGCAAAAGCATGCAGAGGCACAGCAAAGGCAGGGAGAGATACGCCATCCCCTTTGACAGGGTCCACATGAGGACGAAATGTCAGAGGCAAACACACCGCCGTTTTAAAAACGGCTAAAGTTTAACCCTAGGAACAGGTCAATCACACGCAGTCATGACGTGAAGCAGAGATCAAACACATGCATGTAAGAGAAAGGACTGGGACGCATTTTCACAGACAACATGAGTGAAGAGCAAGAGCATGGAGGAATCTCACAGAGCAGTCCCTGAGAAGAAGTTCCCGAAATGAACAGCTCCCACTCAGAGAAGACGGGATTCAGTTCTCACTGGCTACGACCGAAGCCCTACGCTCAGACCCAGGGCTGTCCGCTCGGCTCCTGTCCTCAGCGACCCGAGATGTGTTAGGAGTTAAAAACCCACTTCCCTCCGCCCCACGATATCGTGGTCATCACAGGAGTATTTCCTACCGATGGCTTGTTATCCAAGACCACACGTGATCAGAGTGCACAGTACGGTGGCACCTGGAGATACGAGTTTAATTCGTTCCATAACCTTGAGGCGTGGGAAACTAGGAGACGCTCGAGTCGCGGTAAACTGGTGGGTTGGTGCAGCCGGCCGATCCGCACGATGACTCCTATCTCAAATATTGCTCGTATTTCAAAGCAAAAATCGCTCGCTCGATGGCTCGTATCTCAAAAATCTCGTATGTTAGGGTACTCGTATCTCGAGGTACCACTGTATTTGCAATTTCTTTCTTTTCTAATCCTCACCTGCGGATATTTTTCCACTGATTTTTTTTTTGAGAGTGGAAGAGAGAGGGAAAGACAGAAATATCGATGTGAGAAAAACACATCGATTGGTTGCCTCCTGCACCAGCCCCGACCAGGGTCCGGGAGGAGCCTGCCACAGAGGTCCGTGCCCTTGACCCGAATCCAACCCTTCAGTCTGCAGGCTGACGCTGTAGCCACTGAGCCAACCCGGTTAAGGCGATTTCTTAAAATTAACTCTTTCAAAAAGCATTGAGGCCCATCGCCTGATGACCGGTGCATACTTTCTTGGCGTCTTCATTGCTATGAAAAGCAAGCTGGTTCACTTCGACCAAACAAAAGAACACCCCCCAACCCTAGCTGGTTTGGCTCAGTGGATAGAGCACTGGCCTGCGGACTTGAAGGGTCCAGGGCTCGATTCCGGTCAAGGGCATATGCCCGGTAGGGGGTGTGCAGGAGGCAGCCAATCAATGACTCTCTCTCCTCGTTGATGTTTCTCTCTCTCCTTCTTCCTTCCCCGCTCTCTCTAAAAATCAATAAAAATAGTAGAAAAAGAACCCTCATCCTCCCATACCCGCTCTACGTGCTGTGCCTTCATCGTGCTCAAAGGCTGCTTAAGTCTGAAATGTCTGAGACCTGGGGACTCAAACTTCTGACTGAAGGAGAGACTGCGTAACTCCCTCCCAGCATTTCCCCCTCCACTGAGGACCACACGCCTCAAGGCTTTGAGGAGCTGCCTTTCCTGATAACCTGAAGGTGTGTTTTTTCCGTCTCAACAACACAATTAGCAGACCTGGGGTTCCTTCCTACAAACATTCACCTACTGTTTGCTGAGTGATAGGAAATAGTGAAAAAAACAAACAACAAAAAAAGAGGTTTTTATTCTGACAAATGGTTTATGCTCGGCCTAACACATAAAGGTAAAATGTGTTATTTATTACTACTATACATATTCCAGTTATGACAAATACTTTCCTTATCTGCTGGAAAGAAGAGTTACTTGGTGATAAAATGTATTTTGTTCAGCTGTTAACCTATTAGGTTATTTAATCTTATGCAATGGTTGTTATTATGATGACTGTTATTTGGTCATATGAAAAAAAATCACATTTATGGAGCAATTAGCAGGTGCCAGGTGCTTAACTTCTATTATTTCATTTAATACTCACAACACTATTTTGAGGAGGCATTATTATGGCACTGAAATGGACCTGCGATCTCAATAATTTATAGATTATGTAGTTTAAATGTATTTTATTGAGTTTTTACAGAGAGGAAGGGAGAGGGATAGAAAGTTAGAACATCGACCAGAGACATCGATCAGCTGCCTCCTGCACGCCCCCCACTGGGGATATGCCTGCAACCAAGGTACAAGGTACAAGGAACCTGGGACCTTTCAGTCCTCAGGCCGACGCTCTATCCACTGAGCCAAACTGGTTCTGGCAATAGATTATGTAGTTTAAATGATGGGTCCAGGACAGTGGTCCCCAAGGTGGGGCATATGCCCCACAGGGGGGCAATTCAAGAATGAGTGATTAACAGGGAATTGTTTGCATTTCTTATGGTTCTAGGGGTCCATAGACAGTATATAAATACTCAGGCATTTTTATGATTTTTGCGACATATTTATGCATTTCAGGGCGCTGCCTACACTTCTGATTGGCAAGGCTGATGGGGCCCTGACCTCCTAGGATGGTCTCGCTGGTGTCTAGAACCGTTTGGAGTGAAGATCAAAGTTAGGGAGAAAGGGGAGTATCCGTTTAGCCTGTTATACTTCTGCTTAGGGACTTCATTTGTTTTTATTTATTTAAAAATTTTTTAAATATATATTTTTATTGTTTAAAGCAGTGGTTCTCAACCTTCCTAATGCCGCAACCCTTTAATACAGTTCTTTATGTTGTGGTGATCCCCAACCATAAAACTATTTTTGTCGCTGCTTCATAACTGTAATTTGCTACTGTTATGAACTGTAATGTAAATATCTGTGTTTTCTGATGGTCTTAGGAGACTCTGCTAGCTGTTCGCGACTCACAGGTTGAGAACTGCTGGTTTAAAGTATTACAAATACGTAGTAGTACATACGGCAGGAAACCTATAAGGTTTGAGAAATCACTTGTTTTTGCAGATGCAGCCATTGATTCCAGCCGCTGAAAACAGCCCGGGACACCTCGATATTTAAGTTAAACACGCAATAACAACAAGGTCAACTCGCAGGCAATTTCATACATTCGTAATTAGCAAAGCATTACCGGACTGCGAGGTAAAAAAATAAAAAAAAGTCGACAGGAATAAAACTAAGGAACTATCGACGCCAAAGTACACTTGGTGATAAAAGGAGACATGAATAAATGTTTTATGAAATGGCTACTGACGAGGAGCTGCTTTGTTAACCTCCAATCGGGAGCTGCGAGGCCACTTAAATCCTCATCCACCAGCCAGGGCCTCGCAGGCAATTAACTTCACAGGACGGAAGGTCAGGGCTTCCGGGGAGAGGTTCCGGGCTGCACCTTCAGGTGCTGAGCTGTGGGGTCAAGTGTCAGCCTTTCCTTACCGCCTGGGGCCTGGCTGGCGCTGAGATGGTGCCCGAAGCAGCTATGAGGTGGCCTGCAGGCGAACTGCCTACGGAAAGCACAGGAATGCCCGGCTCACAGGAAAGGAACCGTGAGGAACATTCCATGCACGTGGTCGTGGTGTCTGGGTCCCGATGGTTATCTGTCGGCGATGGGCGTTGAGGTGCCAAAGATATGTGTGTCGTCGGCCAGTGCTGGTGTGCCTTGCCTGTGACCACAGGGGACTCGGAACTCACCGAGAATATACACCAGCACGAGTCTACTTTCTTTCTATTTTATTTTATTTATTTATTTTTAAATATACCCCACTGACTTTTTACAGAGAGGAAGAGAGAGGGACAGAGAGCCAGAAACATCCATGAGAGAGAGACATTGATCAGCCGCCTCCTGCATGCCTCCCCACTGGGGATGTGCCCGCAACCAAGTACATGCCCCCGAACGGAATCAAACCCGGGACCCCCCCAGTCCACAGGCCGACACTCCATCCACTGAGCCAAACCGGTCTCGGCATCTTTCTTTCTTTCTTTCTTTTTTTTTTAAAATATATTTTATTTATTTTTTTTTACAGAGAGGAAGGGAGAGAGACAGAGAGTCAGAAACATCGATGAGAGAGAGACATCCATCAGCCGCCTTCTGCATGCCCCCTATTTGGGATGTGCCCGCAACCAAGGTCCATGCCCTTGACCGGAATGGAACCTGGGACCCCTGAGTCTGCAGGCCGACACTCAATCCACTGAGCCACACCGGTTTCGGCACGAGTCTGCTTTCTGAGTAGAAACGTGCAGTACAGCGATATCGATGGTCTCCCGCAGCAACGCATGTTACATGCATCAGAGAAAGGAAATACACATGTTTATGGACGCAAGAAACTGCAGGTGAAAAAGCCTGCTTTTTAGAGAAATCAGAAAGAAAGCTATGCTAACCCAGACAGGGCAAGGGAGGAACTATTTTCCGTCTGCGCTCCAGTTTACATAAACCGACCGTCTACAGGGGACTGCAGTGTTCCCGGATTTATTACCCGTCTGTGGGTGACTACCCGAGATCCACATATGCTGACAGGAGAAAAGGGGAAGAGCCAAAGGGAAAGACACACAGAGATTCTAGCTACCGTATTTTCAAGGCGTATAAGACGACTGGAAAGACCACCCCCAACTTTTCCTGTTAAAATATAGAGTTTGGGATATGGTCGCCCTATAAGACCACCCCCAACTTTTCCAGTTAAAATATAGAGTTTGGTATACGCTCGCCCTATATGACGACACCCGGCATATAAGACAACCCCCGACTTTGGAGGAGATTTTCCTGGGTTAAAAAATCGTCTTATACGCGGGAAAATACGGTACATGAAGAATTTCGCACTTTATGGTTCATGTCTTTTAAAGGGCAGCTTCCGGACAGCCAGAAGCAGAAAATGAGTGTACAGAAATAATAGGAATAATTGGCGGAGAGGAAACTCTGCCGTAGATGCACAGCTCGGTCGAGGCAGACACAGTGCAGATGAAGTTGTTCACACAGCCCGCGACTGTGGCTCGATAGGGAACGTGAACTAAAAAAGGAAAAATCAATGATCAGCAAGGCCGGCTCCTCCTCTCCGGAGCCCCAACCAAGCGAGGAACAAGCCACCGCTCGGCTGTGTCAGTGCCACGCACTGCTCAGCCGGTGCCACGCGGTGCCTGCCAGCTGAAATGCCTCATCTTTTTTTTTTTTTAATACCGTATTTTCCGGCGTATGAGATGACTTTTTAACCCAGGAAAATCTTCTCAAACGTCGGGGGTCGTCTTCTACACTGGGTGTTGTCTTATAGGGCGAGTCTATCCCAAACTCTCTATTTTAACTGGAAACGTTGGGGGTCGTCTTGTACGCCCAGTCGTCTTATACGCTGGAAAATACGGTAATCCTCACCAGAGGGTAACTTTTCCACTGATTTCTAGACAGAGGGGATAGGAAGGAGGAGCGGGGTGAGAGAGAGAAACAGGGACTGGTTGCCTCCTGCACATGCCCTTGAGCGGGAATCGAACCAGCGACCCTTCAGCCTGTGGGCTGATGCTTCAACCACTGAGAAAACTAACCAGGGCTCAAATGCCACATCTTTTTTTTTTTTAATCCTCGCCTGAGGACACTGTTTTCCATTGCTTTTTAGAGAGAGTGGAAGGGAGAGGGAGAGACAGAGAAACACACTGGTGTGAGAGAGGCACATCCATGGGCTGCCTCCCGCAGGCCCCCGCCAGGGCTGGGCATCTGTCCTGGACCAGAATCGAAGCCAGGACCCCCTTCAGTCCGGAGGCCGGCGCTCTACCCACTGAGCCGCACCAGCGAGGGCTGAGAGGCCACCCCTTCTGATGGGCAATAGTTACAAGGTGTGAGCATTGAAGACGAGAAAAGAAAGCCTTACTACAAATGAACATTTTTGGCACGGTAGGCAATTTTTAGGTTCCTTTTTCATACATATGTGAGAGGTAATATCATCGGGTAGATTTTCCACCCATGTCAGTTCATAAACCCTAAGAAGCAGCAATTCTGTTGATGGCTCAATAACTAGATGGCTCTGCCATGGGACTTTAGATGGCACTGCTCTGCTGTCACCCTCAGAGGGATGTCTGAATGCAGAGACCAGAGCGATTTCACATTCAGCCCCAGCCGGCTGTCCTCTGAAGAGCTGCTTTCTTTCCTGACTTTGACCCACCAAAACTTCTTTTTTTTAAAAAAAATATATTTTATTGATTTTTTACAGAGAGGAAGGGAGAGGGAGAGAGAGCTAGAAACATCGATGAGAGACATCGATCAGCTGCCTCCTGCACGCCCCCTACTGGAGGTGTGCCCACCACCAAGGTACATGCCCTTGACTGGAATCAAACTTGGGACCTTACAGTCCACAGGCCAACCCTCTATCCACTGAGCCACACCGGTTTTGGCTCCCCACCAGAACGTCTTCAGGATAACATGACGAGTAACAAGAACACAGCTTCTCTTCCTACAGATTATTCCAGATCTCCTCACTCTGAGACATGGCCTAGAGCAGTGGTTCTCAACCTTCCTAAGGCCGCGACCCTTTAAGACATCTCCTCATGGGGTGGTGACCCCCAACCATAAAATTATTTCTGGTGCTACTTCATCACTGTAATCTTACTACGGTCATGAATTGCTAAGTAAATATCTGATAGGCAGGATGCATTTTCATTGTTACAAATTGAACATAATTAAAGCATAGGGATTAATCACAAAAACAATATGAAATTATATATTGTGAAATATTTATTTCTAATTACAAATAAATGAAATTTTGTCTTGAATCGTGGTGTAGCATGGGTAACACTCTTCCTAGGACAACAGAAAACTACATGGCTACACTTTGCTACACCGAGGAGTGGTCTGTTGGTTCCTAAGACCATGGGAAATAGGTGTTTTCCAATAGTCTTAAGCGACCCCTGTGAAAGGGTCATTCAACCTCCAAAAGGGTCGAGACCCACAGGTTGAGAACCGCTGGCCTAGAGGAACAGCGACCCTCCAATGACACTAGAATTTGAGTCTCCTGTGCTACGGAGAACACCCTGGAAATTAAACATGCTTCTGATGACTCCCCTGGACATATTTCCAAAAGACTTGTCAAACCAATTAATGCCAACCACAACACAATTATCCGTATTCACTTGCATGACTCCACGGTCAAATGCCTTCTTTCCTCATAAAACTTTTCCAAGTGACAATCGTGAGCGAGCACTGCTGAGTGGTGGGTGGGAGCTGATGAATGACACTGGGCAGAGTTAGCTCAGTGTTTGGAACCTGGGCGGGGGGAAGGTGCGTGCACAGGACTCCGAGCTCAGTGAGGAAATCCGCCAATCTGCCGACCTCTCCTGTACAGTGGTACCCCGAGATACGAGTGCCCTAAACATACGAGATTTTTGAGATACGAGCTGTCGAGCGAGCGATTTTTGCTTTGAAATACGAGCAACAGTTGAGATACGAGTCATCTCGAGGATCGGCCGGCTGCACACGACCCACCAGTTTACCTCGACTGGAGCATCTCATAGTTTCCCGAGTCTCAGAGTTTCCCACGCCTCAAGGTTACGGAACAAATTAAACTTGTCTTGAAGTACCACTGTATTTAATAATGAAGTGGGTCGGTCCCCACAGCCCTCCCTGGTCGGCACTTCCGTCCGAACTGGCCACCACCCTGGGCCCACGGGTGCTGGAGTTCACGGTCACGCCAGGGCGTGTGTAGACCACGCACACGCCCGGAGCAGCCTCGGGAGCAGCCCGAGACGGGCTGTCTGTCACAGAGAAGTGGGGGGAATGACTCCAGGGGTAACAGGGGGTCGGGGCCTGATTCCACACGAGGATGGCATTTCAGACGGGCGCCGAAACGTTCATCATCAGGAAGGACTCCCAATGGTGGTGGTGGTGGGGTGTTTCAGGAAAGAAAGATGGAGGGAGAGCAGGTCCCCGCCCCCGCTCCTCCTGCCCAAGACAAAAATGTCCTAACGGTCACCCGACGTGTGCTCAAGTGCCGTACGCGTGAGTCCCCCGTGGATTTACGATGCGCCGGACGCTGGACAGTCGGGGAGAGCAGGGGTCTCTGGTACCAAGTGGACGCTAACGGTGTTCACAGAGCCCCGAATCCCATCCCAGGTGACATCCCTGTCCCTGTGTGAACATGCGTGATGATCTGTGCACGGGAGAGAACAGCCACCACCAACGGTTCAGGGTGAGATCATCGGCCCCATTGCCTGGAACCGTTCTCAGAAGAGAGAAGACAGCAGACAGGCGTGAGTTTGGGAAGTTTCTTTTCCTATGGAAATGGCGGGGCGCTTTGAACCGAAAGCTGTGCCCGGTGCCCTAGACTGCGCTCTCCCTGGGGCCCTACTACCCTGCTTTCCCAAAAGTAAGACACCCCGAAAAAAAGACCTACTTCCAGTGTTGCCTCTCGCTGTCATAGAAGGCCTCCCCCTGAAAATAAGACCTCCCTGATCATAAGGCCTCCCCTGAACATAAGGCCTCCCCGGAATAGAAGGCCCCAGAAGCGACCGTCAGGCATCTGGCTCCTGATGTAAAGAGACCTCGCCCTGCCCGAACAGCTCCGGCTGCGCTGCGGCCCATCAGGGAGCTGGTTGGTGATGACAACGACTACCGTACCATAGACAGGTCATACATTTCCTTTTTTTTTTTTTTTTTTGGTTCAACAATAGATGTGTACCATCTTCTTCTTCATGGAAAAATAAGACCTCCCCTGAACATAAGATGCAGCGCATCTTTAGGAGCAAACATTCCCCGAACATCAGGCCTCCCCGGAATAGAAGGCCCGCGAAGCTACCGTCAGGCGTCTGACTCCTGATTTAGAGAGACCTTGTCCTGCCTGAACAGCTCTGGCTGTGCTGCGGCCCCTCCGTGAGCTGGTTGGTGATGACAACGACTACCGTACCGTAGACAGGTAACACATTCCTTTTTTTTGTTTGTTTTGTTCAACAATAAATGTGCACCATCTTCTTCTTCATGGAGAAATAAGACCTCCCCTGAACATAAGACCCAGTGCATCACTGGGAGCAAAACTTACTACGAGACCCTGCCCCGGGTGGCGGCGGGGGGCGTTACCTGCTTTCCAGTGGGACATTACTGCCAAGGACCCAGCTGTCCTGCAGCTGGACGGACTCGGGCGTGGTTTGCAGCTCGGCGGGCAGCGCAGCCGGCGGGGCCGGGCTCGGGTTCCGGCGGTGCGTCAGGGAGTTGCGGTTGAGGGAGGTGACGGACGGGTGGTGCGGGGCCGCGTGCTGCTTGTGGGCCGGGGGCAGCGGCTGCAGCGTGGCCTGGCCTTGGCTGTTGGCAGGTTGCTCTGCGGACGGAAAAGAGACGCGTTACCTACGAGTATGGACGGCCGCCCCTCCGCCCGCTGCCCGCGCCCCCGGGACCCGGGGACCCGCCAGGCACGAATCAGAATGCAAAGCGGCCTCCGAATCCCCCGCCTCGGACACTGGCATCTTATTCCATGAAGGGGGCGCCGGGCGACACCCTCGGAGAGCAGCTTTGCCCTCGATACGCGAAGCTCTAATTAATACACAACAGATGGCAAAACTGCTTTGGGTTCTCATTGGCTCCAGACTTTTATTCTTATTTCCTTTTAATATATATTTTTTAAATATATTTTTTTATTGATTTTTTTACAGAGAGGAAGGGGGAGGGATAGAAAGTCAGAAACATCGATGAGAGAGAGACATCGATCAGCCGCCTCCTGCACGTCCCACACTGGAGATGTGCCCGCAAGCAAGGTACATGCCCCCGACCGGAATCGAACCCAGGACCTTTCAGTCCGCAGGCCGACGCTCTATCCACTGACCCACACCGGTCTCGGCCTTCTTTTCTTTTTTTTTTTCATCCGGTTTTATGAACACCTACAGGAAACACGCCCCACGGCTCCCCGAATGTGCCCCTGGATTCCAGCTCCATTGAAACAAGCCAGCCCTGAAATGAAACAGGCCATTTCGGCCCGGGAGCACAAAAGGTTTCCGGAATGCGTCTAATCTCTCTAATTATTTGATGGTGTTTTTTGTTTTTTTTTAAACAGTTATTTAACCGCAATAAATCATCCCAAGCTCACTGCTCGACGGCGGCGGCGGCAGACCTGCTTTAGAGCGGCCCGAACCCCTCGATCCGCTAAGAGACGCCGAGGACGCTCCAGCAGAAGGTCCCTGGGAGGCAAACGTTTAATGGAATCTCATCTGATGACCACGTCAGAGCATGCAGAGACTCAAATAGCAGACGCTTATTAGGACACACGACAGCTTTGCCGATGTCACAGGTGTCGGGCGGGTGGGGACAGAAATGCATGCGGAGTCCATCCTAGGGACCAGGGCGGCGGGCGCGCCTCTGTCAGTGGTACACAGATTCTGTCCTACACCCGAATCATAAAGAGACTCAGAAAACGTCCACATATAAATACAGTGGGACCTCGAGATACGAGTTTAATTCATTCTGTAACCTTGAGGCGTGGGAAACTATGAGACGCTCGAGTCGCGGTAAACTGGTGGGTCGTGTGCAGCCGGCCGATCCGCGTGATGACTCGTATCTCAACTGTTGCTCGTATTTCAAAGCAGAAATCGCTCGCTCGACGGCTTGTATCTCAAAAATCTGGTATGTTAGGGCACTCGTATCTCGAGGTACCACTGTACAAGGTGAGGTTGTAACAGGAAAAGGGCTCCCTAAAGCTAAGAGGTCTTGGTTCCAGTCTGCAGACTCTGAGCCACACTTTTCAACCTCCTGACCTTGGCCCTGGAAACATCAGAATTCACCAATACCACATTCCAGCAAGCAGACAGAGGGCTCCTTAATTTCCCGCTAAAACGCATTATGGTTTCGCACACACAAAGACGCCCATGTTTTGCTAAATGGAGTTCAAAGGGCAACGTCATTTTAAAGTGATGTCTGAAGCCGGGCTGTTAATATAAACGCACCTATGAAAGGGGAAGAGGAAACACAGGGCCTATCTTTCATCCACGACGTGAACTCCAGCCGCGACAGAGCCAAATCACACACAGCCAGGCCTTACACATTCTGGTCACGTGACGTGAAGGCCTGATGTGAGAACGTTCTAAATACAGGGGTACCTCGAGATACGAGTTTAATTCGTTCCGTAACCTTGAGGCGTGGGAAACCATGAGACGCTCGAGTCGCAGTAAACTGGTGGGTCGTGTGCAGCCGGCCCATCCGCGCGATGACTCCTATCTCAACTGTTACTCGTATTTCAAAGCAAAAATCGGTCACTCGACGGCTCGTATCTCAAAAATCTCGTATGTTAGGGCACTCGTATCTCGAGGCACCACTGTATATCTTACTCAACCTCTTGACGGGGTGCACCCATTAAAACAAGCCCTCCTGCAGCATATAATAGCGGTAATCACTGCGGGCTCCGATGGGTCTCAAATAATCCCTTTCTCGTCATTTAACGAGAACTAATTTCTTACTCTTGAAATGAGGGCCAGAGGTACCCCCTAAGTATACGAAAAAAGCTGCCTCCTTGCCCGGTCTCTGTGTGTGAAGACCCCCCTCCTGGACACCAGAGAAACCCCGCCCAGCCCCTGGCTTTGGCGCCCGTGAGAAATTGTGAGTCTCAACCTCAGTGAAACGGGAATTGGCCTTCGGGGGAAACGGAAGAGGTTAGACTCGCACAGAGTTTCCATGGCGTGAGAGAGAATGAAACGGACAGTTTAAAACTCACGGAAGATTTATCACTCGGGTTCACAGAGTAATTAACCAGCTCTGCCTCCCCAGCAGCCGTGCGTGCGTGTGTGTGTGTGCATGTGTGTGGTTAAGGGACGTGTCGAGCCACTTGTTGGGCGACAGAATCAGCTACGGTTACCGGGGCCGAAAGCGTGTGTGTATACACCGCAGGGTGGTGTCCGTGGAACGGAGACAGGGGGAGTGCAAAGACTGTCTGAAAAGAAGAGGAGGAGGTTGGGTCAGAGGACTCTGTGTTTTCAGCATAGCGCCGTGAAAGAGTGGCTTTGTAAATACACAATGTATTCTCCATCTCATCTAAAGGATTATAATAATTTGTTCCAGATAATCCTGTATATATGTATATATATAATCCGATATGTATACACACACACACACACACACACATACACACTAGAGGTCCGATGCAAGAAATTCATGCAAGGGCCTCAGCCCTCACAGCCACGGCTTCGTGCGGAAGGTCGTTAGGCTGTCCGGTCTAATTAACATATTGTGCTTTTATTTTTATAGATGATTTACAACAGCGGTTCTCAACCTGTGGGTTGCGACTCCTTTGGGGGCCAAACGAGCCTTTCATAGGGGTCGCCTAAAACCATCGGAAAATGTAGCTATGTAGTTTACTGTTGTTATAGTAAGACTGTTACCCATGCTACACCACGCTTCAAGAGAAAATTTTTTATTTGTAATTAGAAATAAATATTTCACAATATCTAATTGTGATCATCACTATGCTTTAATTACGTTCAATTTGTAACAATGAAAATACATCCCGCATATCAAATATTTATATTACGACTCATAACAGTAGCAACATTACAGTTACGAAGTAGCAACGGAAATAATTTTATGGTTGGGGGTCACCACCACAGGAAGAGCTGTCTTAAAGGGTCGCGGCCTTAGGAAGGTTGACAACCACTGATCTACATGGTGTCCCCAAAATGGATACACACTTCAACCGCTTCCAGGGTCAGCTTTGAGAATGAGGTGTATTTTAATCCACACTGCCTCGGTAATTATTCCGAGTGTGAGTATGCATTTTGGGGGTTTGCTGCATGTAGAATAACTGATAAGTAAGGTGTGACAGTGCAGGAAGGGAAGAGCCGTGTAGCAGTAGCCACATGCCACTTTCATCTCTAACTCTGTCAGCATCAGGACAGGGGACCCTGGGTTTTGTCATCTGCAAGATGGAGGTATCGCTGCCCCAGCGAGCTGTTAGTGCAATCCAAGGAGCCAATGAAATACACTCATTCATTCAGTCACCCAGCCCTCCTGCCTACATCTACCAGGTCTCCATGTTCCGAGGAACTGCTGTTAGTGACAGGTGAAAGCACTGTGTCAGTGGGAAGGCATTAGGAATGTTCAGATTATTGTTGAAAAATTAAATGATTTTAAGATATATCATCATTCTCAAATATCTGAACGTAAGAGTCTCAGTCCAGAAGCCAATAAAAAGATGAACAGCGAGAAAAAGCTTCCGTGTAAGATCTCAAAACTAGTTCGTGCCGCTGTGGCTTCCTCTAGGTCAGTGGTTCTCACCCTTCCTAAGGCTGCAACCCTTTAAGACAGCTCCTCATGTTGTGGTGACCCCCAACCATAAAATTATTTTCATCGCTACTTCATAACTGTAATTTGCTACGAGTCATAATGTAAATATCCGTGTTTTCCAATGGTCATAGGCTCATTGCAACCCACAGGTTGAGAACCGCTGCTCTAGGTTCCCTTGTTCCTTCGCGCCGATATGGTTGGGTAACGCAGGATGTACAAGGCACCTCCAAAGACCCACGCGCCCGCCAGCTGTGTGTGCGGGCTATCTCGGGTCAGGGCCCCCTGCCTGCTGGCACCTCGTAGGCTGTGACCACATCCTTAGGAGACCTACCTACCAGGGAAACAAACCCAGACAGTCAGAGCTGGGGCCAGTCTAGCATGTGATGGAGCAGAGGCAGGGCAGTGTCTGGTGCAGCGGTTCTCAACCTTCCTCAGGCCGCGACCCTTGCATACAGCTCCTCATGTGGTGGTGACCCCCAACCATGAAATGTTGCTACTGTAATGCATCGTGATGTCAATATCTGCATTTTCCGATGGTCTTAGGTGACCCCTGTGAAAGGGTCGTTCGACCCCCACAGGGGTTGCGACCCACAGGTTGAGAACCGCTGATCTGGTGGGCGAGCTGAATGGCCGGAAATCTCAGCCCTGCAGCCCCCACCCAGAAGGAAGCGTGGCCCGCGGTGGCCTCGGCTGGCCGATGGTGGTACCCCGAGCATTGGCTGAGTGTGTGCTTCTTGACACCAACCGTTTCAAGACAGTCACACGGGAGAATAAGAGGAAATAAAATAAATGAAGCCCAAAGGAAGGCAGGATAACAGAAAACTGAAAGGTCAGATCAAGCCAGGCGGGAGGTGAGCGGGCAAAATCCTGGCTGCGTAGTTCGATGGATTTTTAAAGGAGGATACACATCTGGCTCTAGATTACCTAGTTGTCAAAACAAAGAGTAAAACAGGACCAGTTACGTAAAATTTGGAGCGTTTTCAAGATGAAAGGGTTTGCTTAGGAAAGGGTAACGCTTCCTGACACGGAGAATGGAGAGAAAACTCTCAAGGCCTCTTGCAAAGAACAACTGAACATCTAGGAAAGTTGTATGATGGAGGTTCCACATGGACAGGAGCAGACAGGAAGCAGGGGCTGGATGGGGAGACCAGGCCCCCCCTACCCCGAGTCTAACACAGGCGGGCAAATCCGCACCAGACTGGCCCAGCCGTTAACTGCAGGCTCTGGGGTGAGCTGAGCCACCGACCATCAATGTGCACTGACGTGAGAAGGAAGTCGGGATGCGATGGCTCTGACTGATGGACCAGCCACATCACAGTCATGTTTAATGCTCCTGAAACGTCATTTTACCCCAAATGGCCCCTTAGGCCTCTGACACCTAGAGGGGGTGTCCTTGCTCAGAGAAAGCCCCATATTTTTGCACAAGTTTCCCCAGGAGTCCTCTTATCTTTGTTCAAGTCAAGCATGCTGGCCCCCGCTCCTGTCCACTGACGCTTAGCTGCTTCTCACCAGCAAGACATGCTCCTCCTTCCTCTCCCCACGTCCCATGCATTTCAGACTCTAAGATGATAGTCTCAGAGTTCTCTTCAAGTCTCAGAGGTCAGTGATCGCTTCTCTGAGCCTTACTTTATGGTACTTTTTGATCATCTTCACCCGAGCATATTTCCCATTGATATTTGAAGAGAGTGGAAGGAAGAGAGAGAGAGACAGAGATACACACCGATGTGACAGAGACACATCGATCGGTTGCCTCGTGTATGCACCCCGACCAGGGCTGGGGAACCTGCCATCAAGGTACGTGCCCTTGACCGGAATCTAATCTGGGACCCTTCAGTCCACAGGCTGACGCTCTATCCACTGAACCAAACCGGCTGGGGCCACGGTCGGCAAATTGCGGCTCATGAGCCACATATGGCTCTTGGGCCCCTTGAGTGTGGCTTTTCCACAGAAGACCACGGCCTGGGCGAGTCTATTTTGAAGAAGTGGCGTTAGAAGTTTTAAGTTTAAAAAATGGGGCTCTCAAAAGAAATTTCAGTCATTGTCCTGTTGATACTTGGCTCTGCGGACTGATGAGTTTTCCCACCACTGGGCTAGGGTTTTAAGATTCATTTTAGCAGTTCCTTCTTCTCACGGCTCTCCCCCCGCCTCGGTATTACAACTCATTTTGGGGGTCTCCTGTCCCCTGAGAGCCTCCATGGGCCAGGTTCACGTCCACTTTACTTCCGAGTCCCCTGAAGACCACACAAGGATGAATCCTCAGTAAATGACTTGTTGAGTGACCGGTGATTTGGGAAGAAGTCCATGAAGAGAGGCTGAAGTGGTGGAAATTGGAGCCCGCTCAGAATGTCTTTAATTGTAAAGCAATTAATTACATACATGTCTTATTTCCCCCACTAAATTCTTTTTGGAAAAAATAATGTTTTTATTGACTTTTTTTTTTTTTTTTTTTTTA
>PVJN01002984.1:7553-70652 GCA_004026805.1 Lasiurus borealis | reverse complement strand
ACTCCCGTTTCCTTGGATTTCTCAGGGCCTTCACGGAGCCGTGACCTTCAAAGACTCCTGGAAATGTGCTCACTGGATGGTGACGTGGATGCAACACCAGCATCTTGGGGAGAAATAGGAGAGGGGGGGGGCCATCTCATCCAGGCAGGTCCATGCCACCCCCCCAGAAACGGGTATTTAGGAGTATTTCTTCGGAACCATGACTGATGTCCCAAGATTTAAAATCTCCCTTTGAAGTGCAAATAATGGGAAGATTATATAAATACACCGAGTTTTAAATATCATTATCTAAGATATAATATATAAAGTATACATTATCAGTTACCAAGTAAAGTATGTTTTTCTTGTATTTGACAGCTTATGATTAGAAATGCTCCAAATTAAATATTTTAGAGAAGGTGCAGGTTCTTTTTTCAAAATAGTCTTCCCTGCCTCTCTGGGTTTTAGTTTTTTTTTTTTTTTTTTTTAATAGATATATTTTGTTGATTTTTTACAGAGAGGAAGGGAGAGGGAGAGAGAGAAACCCCTTCCTAAGGGCTGGCTGGCTCTGAAGTACAGTTTTGGGGTTTCTGGGGCCCTGTTTCAACCAAGAGGGCTGAGGCTTCCTCTCTCCAATCAGAGCGCCACAGCTATGATCGACAACAACAGCTCCGAGCTGACCAATCAGAACAGTGCCTTTGGGACCAATCAAAGTTGGAGTATTTGGAGTCCTCATTTGCATGAGGATGGGGACCTCTGTCCCTATAGGCCAGCTCCCCTCTGCTCGGGAAACCCGCTCTCTCTGCAGACTGCTTGTCCCTGGCTGGGCTGGGCACCTGCCAGGGCTGGGCATGTGCCAGGTCTGGGCAGAGCAGTGCCAGGCCGTGCAGACCAGCCAGGAGCAGAGCAGAGCGGCTCAGCCACAGCTGTGCCCTGTCACCGGAGCCGTTTGCACTGAATGGCTTCCTTCTCGGGATTCCTGTGGACACTGAATCCGCGCCAACCGCCACCGGTTGACAGTTCTGACGACAGCGAGGGGCCAGAGCTGGCAGGGGCTGCCCTCCGTGGACAAGGACAGACCGCAGCCGGCTTTCGATCTCGAAAATCCCCATCTCAACTGGGGGTTTGGCTTCATCGTTTGTCCCGCTCTCAACGAACTCGGGGTGACTCACAGAGGAAGGCGCTGTTCTGGGTTTCCTAACGGGAAGTTTCACAACACCTCCTTCCTCCGGTTACTTTCCAGGATTTATTGGGAAGGATGTGCTATATACATTTAAAAACCTTAGGACGCCGGATGTAGTAAATTCAAAATAAAAGCGTCTCCTATGCCCAGAAAATATCATACGTATGGCAGACCATTCGTTGCCACGACTTCCCTAGGAAGGAGAAAGTTAAGTAGCAGGAATTTTTTTTACACACGGGGAGAATCTGAGTTAAGGAAATACAGTGGTACCTCGAGATATGAGTTTAATTTGTTCCGTAACCTTGAGGCGTGGGAAACTATGAGACGCTCGAGTCACGGTAAACTGGTGGGTCGTGTGCAGCCGGCTGATCCGCGCGATGACTCCTATCTCAAATGTTGCTCGTATTTCAAAGCAAAAATCGCTCGCTTGATGGCTCGTATCTCAAAAATCTCGTATGTTAGGGCACTCGCATCTCGAGGTACCACTGTACGTGATTTCAGCAAGACTGCAGCTCAGCTGGGTTCCTAGCAGAGCCAAACGTTTAGACAGTCAGAGTGCTTTCTCCTCTCCTTCCCCCTCCCGCCCCCCCAAACCCTGTCTGAATAAGACAGCCACCTGCAGTGATGTGAAAATCACCTCCACATACACCTGCTCCCCCGGTTCCTCATTTCACCCGGTGATTCTCACACAAGCCCGGGATTCGGAAGTGAACTGTCCACTGACAGACTCTGTAGGTCTCTGGCTAAAAGAGGGCACTGGCTAATGCCAGAAACCGATCATGGTCTCACTAACAGAAAGTGTGGACAGGGAACCCCGAAGGCTGATCAACCTGGACGCTCGGGAAGGTCAGAGCCAGCCACCCCCTCTCTAATGGAGACAATGAACTTGCCCATCTAATAATCATGTCAATCCTCACTGAGAAGAGAATCTGCCTGTGACTGGAATTGCCTGCTTCAGGCCAAAGGGTGTCTCTCCAACCTGAATAAAAGGGATGGCAAAGCCAAAGGAAGGCGGTAGTCCTTTCCACTAGAGAAGCGGTTCTCAACCTGTGGGTCCCAACCCCTTTGGGGGTCAAATGACCCTTTCACAGGGGTCGCCTAAGACCATCGGGAAATACAGATATTTACATCACGATGCATCACAGTAGCAACATTTCATGGTTGGAGGTCACCACCACATGAGGAACTGTATGCAAGGGTCTCGGCCTTAGGAAGGTTGAGAACCGTTGCACTAGAGGAAGGCTCCCGCCTGGCCCCCCAATATCGCCAAATTAATACTTTTCTGGTCTCTCTTTTCATTTGCGTGCGGCCTCCTCCAGAACCAGAACCCTGAACGGGAGCCCTGAGCCACGCGGGACGTGAAAGAGGTTCCCACAGTGTAAGAATCTCCACCACCCCTTCTCTGCCAAAATTTTTAAGAACGGTGCTTTAAAACCATAAAACCCCGTGTAAGTAAACACTATCCTTCCTATCACCATCATCAGAGGACGGATGGCGAGGCTATTTATATGCAGACGCGTGGCATGAGCAAAAGCCCGGAGCTGGGGAAGGAAGATGGTACTGACCGGAGGACATTATGCACGTGGGCACAGATGGAGCCATTCACTGTGCCCACTGAGTTAGCAAGAATGTGCCTTACTTAGTTTCTCTGGGCCATGCTCTGAAGATGAGACGAAATCATCAAAGGGCGTCTTTAAATCTTCGTATTCTCCTTCCTGTGAGAGCCCAGTGTACTCTCAATTTCAAGCTTGTAGTAACCTAGATTACCTAGCAACTCATTACTATATAACACCCAGAACTGCCCTGACCGGTTTGCTCAGTGGATAGAGCTTCAGCCTGCGGAGTGAAGGGTCCCAGGTTCGATTCTGGTCAAGGGCATGTCCCTGGGATATGGCCAGTAGGGGATATGCAGGAGGCAGCTGATCGATGTTTCTCTCTCATCGATATTTCTAATTCTCTCTCTCTCTCCCTTCCTCTCTGTAAAAAAAACAACAACCAATAGAATATATTTTTAAAAATACCCAGAACTGCTGGGTAGAAGATAATAAATACCTTGTCGATGACGTGCACTTAGTGTATCTACTGCGTGTCTAACATATGCTGGGCTCTGTTGCAGGCCCTGAGGACAGAGCAGTGAATAGAAGAGCCAGCGATTTCAGCCCAGCAGCCGAACTTACGCTTTAGTTGAACACACTGCACTGGGGAGAAAGGAGGGGCCAGAAACGGAGGGGAGAGAAGGGGTGTTGGCAGCGTGTGAGGGGACACTGTCGCTTCCAGAGGAGACAGACCGGCCCGTCTCTGTAACCGTTTCATGATGAAATCGGAGAGAATGCCTCAGCTGTTACTGGGACCCCTTCCCTGATGTGCTATATTCTGAGTCTAAGAAGAGAGTTAAAAAAAAGTCTGCTCCCGGCAGCTGGAGCAATAAGGCATCTTGCTGTGTTTTCTTAAGCTCCGGCCGAGACCAAAACAACTCTTGCAAATGTTCACCACCGGCCTGGGCTCCCGGGGAAGTGTGAGGCTGAAATGTAGACTATTGAGGAGTTCTGGAACCCCCGGCCAAAGCATTAGTATAACAAAGGGGTCCTGGGCCGGTCGGTGCGGCTCAGTGGTTGAGCATCCACCTAGGAACCAGGAGGTCATGGTTCCATCCCCAATCCAGGGCACCTGCCTGGGTTGTGGGCTTGATCCCCAGTGGGGGGCATGCAGAAGGCAGCTGATCAATGAGTCTCTCTCATCATGGATGTTTCTATCTATCTCTCCCTCTCCCTTTCTCTCTCTGTAATCAATATTTTTTTAAAAAAGACATTAAAAAAAGTGGTCCTGTATCAGCAATGCTGCTTCCCCATCACCTGGCAGAAGCAAATGCAAACCTTCTTTCAAACAATCTGTGTTGAACCCAAGCCACATAGGATTCCCACACACAAAACACTGCTCTCAATGCACTTAAACTGTGTCAAAATTACACAGTTTAAGAGGAAACAACCCACACGGAGCCAAATGCTACCTACGAAATAAACAGCAGGGATTTTTATCTGGTCAGATAAAACTACAAGCATATTTAGAGCAATGAAGGACTCAATCTAACCAGTTAACTGCCACGACATTTTGAATTTAATTAAAAAAGGCCCGCCGCTTGCGTCCGTGGACGCTTATGGCGTACAAGTGGTTAATAATATAAGAATAAGGCATTAAGGAAAATACGGGGTAGTTTTGAAACAAAGTCAAATGGGTAAAAAATAGGAAAAACGCAGCCCCTGAACGTAGGAATGTATCGGATGGTTTAAACGGTACGTTATTAGACATGACGGCAGAGGCGACCAGTAAGCTGGGAATGGGATGCAGGACACTCAGTCACGTGGAGCCAGAAAGATCCAGATGCTTACGTGTGTAAAGTAGCCCAATGACCGGCAAGCTAGATGGAGAAAGCGCAATTCCCAGCGATAAGAGGTCCAGGAAGCTAGAAGAGGTTATTCTTTAGAGTTACTTAAATATTCCTCCAAAGTTCCTAATCAGTGTGATGTAAAACTACAGATACCATGACCTTTCTCATCTCT
Organism: Lasiurus borealis; assembly: GCA_004026805.1. Classification (NCBI taxonomy): domain Eukaryota; kingdom Metazoa; phylum Chordata; class Mammalia; order Chiroptera; family Vespertilionidae; genus Lasiurus; species Lasiurus borealis. Next base: position 65,933 of record PVJN01002984.1, on the reverse strand, counting down.
TTCTCTTTTCATAAGGATTATCTCTGCGCCCAGAGGCCCAGTGCACAGAATTCGTGCACTGCTAGGGTCCCTAGTGGCTGACTGCCACCCTGGCCAGGACCTCCACTCCCTTCCCCCAGGCCGACCCCACCCCCTGGTCGAACTCCTGGAGGACCTCCCGGCGGAGGGGACAATTTGCATATTCTGCTTTTATTACACAGGGTTCTTTTCTGTGATTGGATAACAGCTGCTTTGCTCGTTTTATTTAAAAGGTAACTTCTACCTACAACCAAGATGACTCTGCGCAGCAAAGCTGTCATTCAGAATTGGAGGTCAGATAAAGAGCTTCACAGATAAGAAAAAGCTAAAGGAGTTCATCACCGCCAAACCGGTATTATATGAGATGCTGAAAGGTACTCTTTAAGAAGAGGAGGAGGAAGAAGAAAAAGGTAAAGATAAAAATTATGAACAACAAATACGTATCAACCGACAAGTGAATCCAAAAATCAAGTGAATAAAAAATCTGATCAACAGAATAAAGTGGTGAACAGAATAGAATCAGGAGCACAGAAAGGGAGCAGACTGATCATTCTCAGGGGGAAAGGGGTGAGGGGTGTACAGGGAGAGACTGGACAAAAATCCTACACCTCTGGATGAGGTCAATGTGGGAGGAGGTAAGGACAGAGGGAGGGGTGGGAACCGGGTGGAAGGGAGCTATGGGGGGAAAAAAGAGGAACAATTGTAATAAGCTGAACAATAAAGATTTATTAAATCAAAAACAACAATAAAAAAATGTTCCCAGAAAAAAAAAAGGTAACTTCTCTTGAATGGACACCGGTTCTCTTTGGAAGGAACTATGGCTTTTACAGCTGCTGCTCAAAGTGCATCGTTCAGCTCCCAGGCCGAGCACCCTCGCCTTTCCCAGGGGCGGGACCGAGCGGCAGGCACCTCCTTGTTAAGCCGCTCACCTTGCGCCGTGCGTACTCGAGCAATGCCACATACATGTCCTCTACTGAAATCCCCGGCTCTGCGTGATCGCTTCTTACAGAAACCTCCAGAAAAGCCACCTAGGATGCATTCATGCAAACGGGATAAAAATACCTTGGAAATGTCTCAGGTGTACAGTTCAGGATATTCTCCTACCCATTTAAAAAAAAATCTACCTGCGAGCAATAAGCAAAAAAAAGCAAGAAGCCATCCCAATCGTGACAATAAAGCATTGCTGATGTACAATCGCTAACACTCTCCTCTCTCCTTTACCTCACAGACATCTGGTTTCTTGCAGTTAAATTTTACTGACTTCAGTGGACTATCTGACCTGACATAAATGAAACACATGTTTGCTGATGGGTCAGGACAGACTGTAAAGCAGTGGTTCTCAACCTTCCTAAGGCCGCGACCCTTGCATACAGTTCCTCATGGGGTGGTGACCCCCAACCATGAAATGTTGCTACTGTGATGCATCGTGATGTAAATATCTGCATTTTCCGATGGTCTTAGGCGACCCCTGTGAAAGGGTCGTTTGACCCCCAAAGGGGTCGAAACCCACAGGTTGAGAACCACTGCTATAAAGGCAACCGAAAGCATTACCATGTGACAGTGGCTTGTGCAGAGTAAGAAAAGCAGGTCAAATATTGGAAGTCACGCCGAATCTGCGAGCTTTTCAGAGACCCCGTGCCGTGTCACAGAGGGCTGTGTGCAGGGGGGGAGCGCGCCAGGAAAGGGTTCGAGGGTGGCGCCCTGGCTTTCACTGACCCAGGGAACTGCAGACAAGCCGACTTCAAGAAAAATACGGGGGAATTTTGTAAAAATATGGCCAGGGGGGAAGATGGGGGCTCTAGTCAGTGAACTCCAAAGACTTCCAGCTTTGAAATTCCCTTTGGTTTATGTAATACCTAAGATTTCCTTCAAACATATTGGCTTGTGCCATAAACATTAAAAAATAAGATAATTTATAAAAACATACATTATCTTTAGTTATACACATAAAACATTTACAAAAAGCCATTCCTTGCTCCAGCCCTGGCCAGGTGGCTCCGTTGGCTGGAGCATCGCACTGCACCCCAAAAAGGTTGCGGGCTGATTCCTGGCCAGCGCACCTACCTAGGTTGCGGGCTCCATCCCCAGGCAGGGTGCACGTGGGAGGCCACTGATGTGTGTTTCTCTCTCACGTGGATGTTTCTGTTTCTCTCTCCCTTCCTCTCGTTCTAAAATCAAAAGGACATATCCTCTGGTGAGGATTAAAAATGTAAATATTATGGAAAGTTCCCCATAGTAACCCATGCTATAAATACCCTCCCATACTCTCTGATGTTAAAAATGTTAAAAACAAACCCCTCTGCATTACCTTTCATTGTAGCCTGGATCATCTGAAGGCACATCTAGCGATATAGACTCCTTTTACATCACGTTTAAATTTGCTTCAGATTTCCCTATAAAATGGCTTGTGAAACCACTATGCAAAGAACCAGGATGTCACTTTTCAGCCTAAGTGAAAACTGGCCTGTTTTGTAAATGTCTTGATGACAATGATGTTTTTAAAATTACAATTAACCAGTAGAGATTTTGCCCACTTTAGCTGAACCTTATTATAAATGTTATTTTTTAAAAATATTTCAGCAACTATAGGAGAAATAATTGCTCCGACAACAACCAGCTGATCGTCTTTCCCCCAAATGTTTACGTTGCCATCACTTTTTACCCTGCAGATAACTTGATACGGTATTTGCTGCCCGCAGTTTGCAGAGTCCATGCTGTCTGGAAATATCGTACTTTAAACTATAATGAATTTCTTAAGAAATTGTTTTAATATGTCTTTATTGATTTCAGAGAGGGAGAGGGAAAGAGAAATAGAAATATCAATGATGAGAGAGATCCCTAGTTGGTTTGGCTCAGTGGATAGAGCACTGGCCTGCCGACAAAGGGTCCTGGGTTCGATTCAGGTCAAGAGCATGTACCTCAGTTCCTGGCTAAGGCCCTGCTCAGGGTGAGTGCAGGAGGCAACCAATCCATGTGTTTCTCTCACATCGATGTTTGTCTCTGTCTATCCCTCTCCCTTCCACTCTCTGCAAAAAACTGAGGCAAAAATACCCTCAGTTGAGAATTAAAAAGAAAATGATGAGAGAGAATCACCGATCGGCTGCCTCCTACCTGCCCCACACTGGGGATTAAGCTCCAACTTGGGCATGCGCCCTCACCAGGAATGGAACCCTGATCTCTTGGTTCATAGGTCAACACTCAGCTACTGAACCATGCTGGCCAGGGAAACTATAATCGGTTTTAAGTCATATCCTAGCCAGGGAGTAGGATAGTCCTTACAGATCTTTTTGCTTTCTTGCCATCTGCAATGGGAGTGACCTTTTACATGGAAACCGAGTACTGATGCTTTTTTAGTTTTTGTCCAGTGCTATGTTTTTATTGATTTTTGAGGTAGAGGTAGAGAGGTAGAGAGAGAGTGAGAGAGAGAGAAACATCGATGTCTGAGAGAAACACTGATCGGTTGCCTCTGGATTCACCCAGCTCGGGATCAAACCCACACCCTGGGCACGTGTCCTGACCAGGAATCGAACCGGCAACCTTGTGGAGTAAGGGATGATGCTCCCACCAACTGAGCCTCCAGGTCAGGACAATGCTTTTTGATTAAAAGGGAAAGAGAGTCGTAAATCACTACTTTGGCATGAGGTCTTGTTTTCCAGACTTTCCCCATGCAAACAGGCGGAATTCCCTTTTCTGACAATTTGGGGGAAATTTTCTGGGCGCCCATCACCCCAAAAGCCTCCTCCACATACACATGACCTCTCCACGGCGGGCAAGATCAGGCATCGAGGGGAAAGCGGGAGGGTTCAGTGGCCAGAATCCTGAGTCCAGGAGCTAAGACAGCCACCAGCAACGGGTGATCACGCATCCGACGTGTTCCGTGAACGGCAAGGCATGCAGAGGCGTGCGGTCCTCTCACTGCCGGGGAGACCAGCGGTGTGTGTGTCTGGGGCTTTGTGGTACCTTCTAAAGCAGCACGGCACCCCGCCAGGTGCTAACCGACATAGAAACCGCCCCTCCACACGGGGTGCAGAAAGCAGCCGGTGACTAAGATACCCCCTCCTCGATCTGGCTCTGTACTCATGGGTGTATCCGTATGTCAGGCCCATTTCTTTTCTTTTTTTTTTTTAATATATTTTTAGTTGATTTTTTACAGAGAGGGAGAGCTAGAAAGTCAGAAACATCGATGAGAGAGAGACATCGATCAGCCGCCTCCTGCACTCCCCACAGTGGAGATGTGCCCACAAGCAAGGTACATGCCCCCGACCGGAATCGAACCTGGGACCTTTCAGTCCGCAAGCTGACGCTCTATCCACTGAGCCACACCGGTCTCAGCTCAGGCCCATTTCTTAAACCCTCCCACAAAAGACGTGAGCGAGCACTCGGTTCAGGGCGGAGAAGATGAAAGAAGATCTAGATAACTGGTCCACAATGAAACATCACAGACTGGTGAGCTAAGTGACCGGAAATTCATTGTCCCCCAGGCCTGGAGGCTGGGACCCCGGGGTCGGCCCCCCGAGTCCGTGTCCTGGCCTGCAGACAGCGGCCTGCTCCCCACGGCCTCGAAGCAGAGTTCGAGCCTCTGGTGTCGCTCCTTCTAGAAACACTAACTCTTATCAGGTCAGGACGGTACCCTGAGGATCTCTTTTAACCTTAATGATGTCGTTAGAGGCTCTGTCCAGATACAGTTTTTTTTTTTGGGGGGGGTGAGAGGGAGCCTCAACATATGAACTTTTGGGGAAACAAACATTCAGTCCCAAACACCTGGGTTCAAGCTGCCTGTCTGAGCTTTAGTGACTGTGTAACTTGGAGCAAATCCATGTTATATTCTAGATGCCCTCAGCCAGAGGTTCTCAACCTGTGGGTCGCGACCCCTTTGGGGGGTCCATCGACCCCATCACAGGGGTCGCCTAAGACCATCAGAAAACACAGATATTTACATTACGATTCACGACAGTAGCAAAATGATTGTTAGGAAGTAGCAACGAAAATCATTTTATGGTTGGGGATCACCACCACATGAGGAGCTGTATTAAAGGGTCCCGGCATTAGGAAGGTTGAGAACCACTGTCCTAAGCCCTCATCTGGGAAATGGGGGCCCTAGTCCCTCTCATACGTAAGGATTGTGAGGGTTTAATAAAAAGAATGTATACTAAATATCTTTATACACTGCTACTTTGGGATAAGGTTTTATTTTCCCATTTATTCAAATACAACATTAATAGATATTTTTTTTTTTGGCCAAACACATTTATGTGTGAATAGGCTCATAATTTCTTTCCATAAAAACCTTTAAAAAACAGCCTTTTAAAACATCTAAATGTGTGCAAGGCAAATATATGCACCTAATTAATTTTCACAAGTGCCTCTTCCTATCTCTTCGAGTGTTGACTTAGGACGGGGTTTCCGCAGAATAAAAGGGGGAAGGAATGTACATCATTACAGAAATGATTCCCCGTGTATGCGGAACGGCTGCTTAAAACTGGCTTCCCTCCTGCTTCTGAAACTCATCCATTTTAAATACCGAATTCTGTGTTCTTCGCATTTAAAGGCACAGACTCGAGAATTGCCGCTCCCACCGAAACGTGTGAAAACGTAAAGATGAATGAAACAACTTTGTGTTTTATGGCACTGGCTTTGAAAATCTGATTAGGATAGATGTCTTTCGCCGGTAATTCTTCAATGTCACGTTGTCGGAGTTTCCCATCAGCAAGATGTTTTAAAGGCTTTCGATTAATATTGCATGCCAGAACTGAAATTACATCCTTTGTCATTTAGTTCCTAATGGTGCAAGTGATATCTATCAAGTAGAGTTTTATGAAGCATGTGTGATTTTTATTGCAGGCTTGTTTTCACAAATCCCTTTCAGGTTCCAGAGACGCTGCTCGGGATTTACAAGGAGTATGCGAAAATCACAATGGTTCTTAAAACTAGGAGGGGGAAACGTACGATCGGTATTTACTTGTCAATAAAAAATCTACTCCGATTGGCTGCCTTCTCATTTGCACAGCCGTCAATATGCTTGCTTTCGCCCCAGTATTTTAGTGAATCACGTGGTACGGCTATAATGCAATCAGAACGCGTGCCAAATACACAGAGCTCACAAAACCTTCATGGGCGTGCATGCGTGCAGTTTCTGCCAAGTTAGAAAAATATAGTACACATCGTGGACTGCTGACCAGTGTATGCTGCAAAAGCACGTTTTATTTTAAAAATACAATGACTAGTTTATGTAGAAAGGGGAATCTAATGTCATGGCATTAATTCCTAAATCTCTGAGAAACTCAAGCGTACCACATATAAGTCATTTTCATGGACGAAAGATCCAGAGTCCTAATAAAATTTTACCTATAAATAAGTGAGGAAGATACAAGCGGAAAAAAAAAAAAGACAATGCTTTTATTTGATGCTGTTTTGCTGTTGCTGGTGTTTTGCTTTGGACATAAACCAACACATTCAGGTCCCGACTCTGTCGCTAACCTGCCCTACGCTTCCAGCCCTAACTCCCTTCATCTGTAAAATTCCGGGAGAGATGATGATTTCTCCAGTCCTTTTCCCACTTTAAGGAAATAACCCATAACTCTGCAGTGTTTTGTGTGTGTGTGTGTGTGTGTGTGTGCATGCAAACGCACAGTTTAAAGCGTTGGTTGCTAATTTTAAGCCTCAGATGCTGTGATACGTTATCACTCGGCATTTCACAAAATATAGATCTACTTAAGATAAACCAACTGATCAAAACAAGAAAGAACAACAGCAAGTGCTTATTCTGGGATGTTGCTGGAGCTGTGAGGTGCTGGCCGCGTCTCTCGGGGTCCCCTGTGATCTGTAGGGCTCCTCCAGACCTGTGGCTTCGGCCAGCTGCACGCCTCTCACAAGGGAGCGGTAAGGTGTTAACCTTAAGATCGCCACTCTCGGCCCTGCACGCTCATCTCGTTTGGATAATTGCACATTTAAGATTAGAATCTACTTAACTGCTTCTACACGAGGGAATAACGCGCAGGCAAAAGGGTTTTCAAACTCCAGTGCCCGGGGCACATCACTGCGGCTCTCCTTAATTCTGCCAGGAGAGCCCCCTAATTCCTCCCTCCCCCCCCCGAAATGTTTGTTTGACTTTTTTCTGCCGTGTGTGGTTCGCTTTCAAAACAGTTTCTCCATTAGGTGGCATCGATTTTTTAAAGCATCGCAACATGCCCATAGCCGGTCTTCAGCGGTTCCTTTAACCCCTGACAGTCAAGAGACTGTGCTTAAAACATCATGCTCCTTCCTTAAGAAAAAACAAAACAAAACGAATGTACTCATTTCTCATTATTTGTGTGTGTGTGTGTGTGTGTGTTGCTGGCTATAAGTAAAATAGTTAACCCAATGATGACAGAAAGGAGTTACTAAAATTCTAAAAAGAAATTGCTAAAAACCTAAGAACTGCTAAAAATTTAAGACCACAGACCCCCGCAATGTTCGTTTGAATTTTTCCTGCTGTGTGTGGTTCGCTTTCAGAACAGTCTCTCCATTAGGTGGCATCGATTTTTTAAAGCATCGCAACATGCCCATAGCAGGTCTTCAGCGTTCTTTTAACCCCTGACACTCAAGAGACTGTGCTTAAAACATAATGCTCTTTCCTTAAGAATAAGAAAGGAATGTACTCATTTCTCCTCTATTTTTTTTTTTTGTGTGTGTGTGTGTTGCTGGCTGTAAGTAAATAGTTAGCCCAATAATGACAGAAAGGATTTACTAAAATTCTAAAAAGAAATTGCTAAAAACCTAAGATCAATTTAACACCACCGACCCTCAATGCCAAAACAGGGGGTGGGTGCACATCGAGGGCAGGAACGCACACAGACAATCCACACTCTTTCAAGCCCATGAGACTCACGGCGCTCGGTGCTCAACAGACACCCCTTTATTTCACCTCACGCCAACCGCCGCTGTCAGCGCGTCTTCCTGCCTCTCAATTGGGGCAGGAAGACACGGGAACGCTGGAGATGGTCACAGGACCTGACTCCGCCGCTGTCCACACTGACTTACACAGGAAAGATGGCTGCATAATCACTGTCTGATGCTCAACTTTGTTCCAAGCGTGTTGTCCAGAAGGAAACGAGAGGAAGAGTTAAATTTAGGACTGGTGGCTCAGTGGTTAGAGAGATGGCTCCTGAACCAAAGGGGCGAGGGTTTATTTAAAAAAAAAAAAGTATTTTATTGATTTTTTTTACAGAGAAGAAGAGCGAGGGATAGAGAGTTAGAAGCATCGATGAGAGAGAGACATCCATCAGCTGCCTCCTGCACACCCCTCACTGGGGATGTGCCAACAACCAAGGTATGTGCCCTTGACCGAAATAGAACCCGGGACCTTTCTGTGAGCAGGCCAACGCTCTATCCACTGTTAGCTCTATTTTTGTTTGTAAAGATGTTTCGTTCATTGGTGAGGACCTCAACATACGCTCGATTCCCTATATCAGAGTTCAAACAAAATAGCACCCGCTCCCCTTACTAGTTTCTTACATTTTACCTACGGAGGTGGAAATACGGGCACTTTAAATTTTTTAGCAGCTACAGGTTGTTATAAAGACAGTGTTAGAAAGGAATAAGAGTAGAACGTACATCAGCCACGACCTTTTCTCATGCGCACGGACACAGAGGCAGCACACTTCACATAACAGAATTTGACGGAAACCGGCGGCAGAGTCGCCTTCCTGAGACAGACGCGATGCCGCGACCCCTCAGGCAAAGCGGGAGCTCTTCGGACCCAGAACCATGATTACCTGGGCAACGCCGAAGATCCCGAGGCCCAAGGCACACGGACACCCCGCTGCGCGCCTCCATGGGAAAGGTGGCCCCGGACCCACCGGGTCACTGCTTGCGGGTGACACGCACCGTGGGCAGCGCAGGTCCTGGGTGAGCAGCCAGCACTGAGCCAGCCCCGCCTGCAGTGGGAGGGGTCGCCGGGACGGGTGTCCCCAGGAGGATGGGTGTCCCGGGGCTGCATTCCTGCCTGCTGCTCACCGAGACCAGGAAACCAGCACAGGGAGGTACGTTCTGAGGTCAAGGCGAGTCGGAAATGTGAAGATTTGCCGAAGCCGGTTTGGCTCAGTGGATAGAGCGTCGACCTGGGGACTGAAAGGTCCCAGGTTCGATTCCGGTCAAGGGCAAGTACCTTAGTTGTGGGCACATCTCCAGTGGGGGGCGTGTAGGAGGCGGCTGATCGATTTCTCTCTCTCATCGATGTTTCTATCTCTCTATCCCTCTCCCTTCCTCTCTGTAAAAAATCAATACAATATATTAAAAAAAAAAAAGAAAGAAAAGAAATGTGAAGCTCTGCCACTGGGCCGAGCGAATGGGGCTGTCCACCAGGGAAGTAAGTTACAGTCACAAGGAAACGGTCTCGTTGTGATCCCAGTTTCATCCTCACTGGAAAAGAGTTTCTATGAGAAGTGCTCTCCAAATGTCTTTGTTTTCTCTTAACGAGGTCACATTTCTTTTCATTTTTTTATAAAAAATGTATTTTTATTAATTACACAGAGGAAGGGAGGGGGTGGAGAGAGAGAGAGAGAGATAAAAACATCCATGACGAGAGAGAATCACGGATCAGCTGCCTCCTGCTCGCTCCGCACTGGGGATCCAGCCCGCCACCTGGGCATGTGCCCGGGCTGGGAATGGAGCCGTGACCTCCTGGTTCCTAGGTGGCTCGGTGCTCAACCGCGGAGCCACGCCGGCCGGCCGGTCGGCCGGGCACACTTCCCAAATGTTGTTGCTAAAAGGGGAAGGGAGCTTAAAAATAGAGCTGGGAGGCTGCGGTCTGCGATAATGTGGGGCACGGGAGACGGCGGAGTAGCGGGGACCTTCCTTAAATGCCTCCCTCCCCTTCCCCTCAGATCTCGAGGAGTCAGAACGAGACGAAAGGCAGGGACCGAACTTCCAAAATAGCACCGCGCTCCGTTATTAATAGTGTCACGCGGGGAGGAATGACAGCCGGGAAGAGTGCTCCTGTCTCTGCTTAAATTAAGCTCCCAGCTTTACCGCGGACTTGAACCTTTCCTTTTTAACAGAAAACACACACACACACACACACCACATCAAGACTGATTAAGATTTGATATTTGTCCTCGACTGGCCCTCCAGTCCCCTCATGTCCTACTTAAAGCCACAGACGCCTCCGCAGCAGAAACCAACCCCCGCTCCCTGCAATTTTCTCCAAAGAGCCCAGAGGTCAGGGCTGCCCCTCGGCCTTCTCGCGGGCACAGCAGTTCCCGGCGTGGCCTGCCTTTGCGGCAGGAAGCGATCCGTCCCGTCGGAGAGGAGAGTCACCACGAAATCACACTCCTCTGGGTGTCCCAATGAACGCTATACCAGAGCATCCCTCTTATAGAAAAACGGCTACAGTAGTACCTCGAGATACGAGTTTAATTTGTTCCGTAACCTTTGATTTTTTAGAGAGAGGGAGAGAGAGCTAGAAACATTGATGAGAGAGAGACATCGATCAGCCGCCTCCTGCACGCCCCCTCCTGGGGATGTGCCCGCAACCAGAATACATGCCCTTGACCGGGAATCGAACCTGGGACCCTTCAGTCCGCAGGCCGATGCTCTATCCACTGAGCCACACCGGTTTCGGCATGTTTTCTGCTGTTCATATAGCAGGTCCGCTTCATTACTGAGGATTCCACTGCCATGTCTGAAATCAGTCAGTAGAGTTTCCGATGCAACCGATGGAATGATTAGAAATTCCCTCTAGCGAGCCATTCCTTCCCTACAGCAATACCACAGAACCAACCCTCAGGACAGTGGTACCTCGAGATACGAGTGCCCTAACATACGAGATTTTTGAGATATGAGCCGTCGAGCGGGCGATTTTTGCTTTGAAATACGAGCAACATTTGAGATAGGAGTCATCGCGCGGATCGGCCGGCTGCACACGACCCACCCGTTTACCGCCACTCGAGCGCCTCATAGTTTCCCACGCCTCAAGGTTACGGAACAGATTAAACTCGTATCTCGAGGTACTAGTGTATCTTTAGAAATGCCTCCAAGGCTGATCTTCCATCCAGTTCCAAAAACTAAGGCACCAGGACCACTTCCGTGGATTCACTCATTGATCCTCCATCCAACACCTACCCATGGCGCGCCTATTTCAGGTCCCCGCCAGGCACTAGTCTCTCCATGATGACTCAAACAGACGCTCCCCTACCCTATGAAGCTTCCACCAGGCCTGACTCTGCAGCTTTCTTTTTTTCTTTTTAAAAGAATATATTTTATTGATTTTTTACAGAGAGGAAGGGAGAGGGAGAGAGAGCCAGAAACATCGATGAGAGAGAGACATCGATAAGCCACCTCCTGCACACTCCCTACTGGAGATGTGCCCGCCACCAAGGTACATGCCCTTGACCGGAATCGAACCTGGGACCTTTCAGTCCCCAGGCCGATGCTCTATCCACTGAGCCAAACTAGTCTCAGCTGCAGCTTTCTTTCTATCGCACTCCACGGCCTTGCCACTCTCGCGTTTACCGACCTCCAAAGAGATCAGCTATACTGTGGTACATAGTCTGAGAGATGAAATGTGCTCAGTTCTGGAAGGTTCACACAGGACTCCGCCGACGAGATCACACTTGCTGGCCTGAGGGGTGTCTGTCAGAACTGGACAGAGGTCAACACAAGCTGGTCAGTGGGTCACAGGAAGCAGAGTTCACCCCTGCGGGAGCAGAGGCAGATGTTGGGACAGGGCAGGAGACAGGCAAAGGAGGCAGGAACTGAAGCTGGAAAGAAGGAAGGGGGAGAGTTGGATGAGCCTCGCCTTGTGTACTGACTAGACAATCTGTGTGTGTCATTGTATTAGAGACAGAAAGTCGTTGTATGGTTTTAAGCAAATGAATGACAAGGTCGCAGTGTGTGTTTTTTTAAAGTTGATTTCAGAGAGGAAGGGAGGGAGACAGAGATAGAAACATCAATGGTGAGAATCATTGATCGGCTGCGTCCTGCACGCCCCTATGGGGGGATCGATCCTGCAACCAAGACGTGTGCCCTAACCGGGAGTCGAACCCATGACATCCTGGTTCCTAGGTCAATGCTCAACTACTGAGCCATGCTGGCCGAGAGGTCACAGATGTATCTTATGAAGATTTCTCTGGCATTAGCAGGGAGGATGTGTGTGTGTGTGTGTGTGTGGTGTTGCATTGGGGTGAGTGGTGGGTGATGGGAGTTTGTAGCTATCTGCAGTATTGCATTGAGCACCTGATCGAAAGCCCTGAAAATGGGGATAAAATTGTCGGGTCAGATTCAAGAGATAATTAAGAGGCAGAATACATCGATCGCCGTTAGCAGCAGATTAAACGGGAGGGTAGGGCGAAAGAGAAGGATGTGCATGGCATTTTTCAAAATATTTCCAGAAATACCTTTCACGGTTTAAAATCACTTAAAAAAGTCATGAGACCTCATCGGGTTAACCCTATTTGCCTCTCACTGCTCTAATTGTTATGCAAACCCACGCAGGCTGGATTTCAATTTCTATTAACATGAGGCCATTGAACAGCTTGCTTTTCGCACAGGGCACTGTAGCGTTTGTACCGCCTTTTGAATGACCGAGTCCGTCTTTATTTGTAACCCTCCACAGCACTCCCTGAATGAATGCGCCACACAAAAGGCCCTCGAAAGCACATTCTTTTCATTTTAGCCCGTATTCAAGCCACTCCTATTAACAGCAGGTGAAGAAGCGTAGGGAAAAGGAACGTCCCGGGAGAGAGACATATAGGGTTTAATGGGAATCAATCTGACTTTTTAAAAAATATATATTTTATTGATTTTTTACAGAGAGGAAGAGAGAGGGATAGAGAGTTAGAAACATCGATGAGAGACATCGATCAGCCGCCTCTTGCAGGGGATGTGCCTGCAACCAGGATACATGCCCTCGACTGGAATGGAACCTGGGACCTTTCAGTCCACAGGCCGACCTCTCTCTCCACTGAGCCGAACCGGTTTCCGCCTAATCTGTCTTCTTAAAAACAGCTCACGAGGTGGCAGGGGGGAGAACGCACAGACATTTGCCCAAAAGAACTGAATCAACGTAAAACCACGGAGTAAATAGCTTGTGGGTGTTCTGAGCATGGTCTGCGACACAAGCCCAGTGCTCTCGGTTACACGTGTGCTTGTTCATGTGCTGCTTTCAGTTATATGTCTCCCACATGAGTGAAATCACAGCATCCTCAGCTTCCCCCTCTGGCTTATTTCGCTTAGCATGATGTCGTCCTAAAGGTCACACGTAGCGATGCTTCCTTCTCTCTTACGCCTGAGTAGTATCCCATTGTGTGTAGTATGTACCACCGCTGCTTTATCCAACCTACTGAAGGGCACTTTCCCAGGTTCTGGCCACTGTGAAAAATGCTGCCACCAATAGGGGTGTTTTCAGATTTTTGGGGGGTAGAAACCCAGAAGAGGAGCTGCTGGGTCCTATGTTAACTCTATTCTTAATTTAAACAAAATATACTTTATTGATTTTTTTTTTAACAGAGAGGAAGGGAGAGGGATAGAGGATTAGAAACATTGATGAGAGAGAGAGACATCAACCAGCTGCTTTCTGCACACCCCCTACTGGGGATGTGCCTGCAACCAAGGTACGTGCCCTTGACTGGAATCGAACCTGGGACCCTTGAGTCTGCAGGCTGACTCTCCGTCCACTGAGCCAAACCGGTGAGGGCTCTTGTTGATTTTCGGAGGAACCTTCATACTGCTTGCTCTCCATGGTGACCTTAAAACAGGTGACATTCCCACCAGCAGTGAAGACAGACACGCACTTCATGGGCTCAGACAGCAGTGTGGTGGCTGCCAGAGGGGAGGGATGGGGACAGTGAAGGGGAAAGGGATCAGCTCCAGGGAAGATCTGACTCAGGGAGGTGAACACAGTGCAATAGACAGAGGAGGTGTTACAGAATTATGCACCTGGAGCCGGTATTCTTTCATTAACCAAGGCCACCCCAACACCTTTACTAAAAAAAGCAAAGTTCAAAGCTGCTTAGAACGATACATCATCACACTCTGAGAATGAGACTGAGCACAGCCTCAGCTCTAGCAGGGGATGCTCAGCCGGCAGACGTCATAGAGAGAAAGGAAAGGAAGTCACAGAAATGTGGATTTTTCAACCGAAACCTTGCTCTTGAACGGATTACTATTTGTGTTTAGAAATGAGAACCTTAGGGTGGAAATCCCATGCTATCCCTCTCATACAGTGCTCTAAAAAAGATTTCTTACTGTTCTGTGCCAAAACCAGTGTGGCTCAGTGGATAGAGCATCGGTCTGGGGACTGAAAGGTCCCAGGTTCGATTCCGGTCAAGGGCAGGTACCTTGGTGGCGGACACATCCCCAGTAGGGGGCGTGCAGGAGGCAGCTGATCGATGTCTCTCATGGATGTTTCTAACTCTCTACCCCTCTCCCTTCCTCTCTGTAGAAAATCAATAAAATATATTAAAAAAAAAAAGATTTCTTATTGTTCTATGCTGAAACGGGTGTGGCTCAGTGGATACAGCATCGGTCTGGGGACTGAAAGGTCCCAGGTTCCATTCCGGTCAAGGGCATGTACCTTGGTGGCGGGCACATCCCCAATAGGGGGCGTGCAGGAGGCAGCTGATCGATGTCTCTCTCTCATCGATGTTTCTAACTCTCTCTCCCTCTCCCTTCCTCTCTGTAGAAAATCAATAAAATATATTTTTAAAAAAAGATTTCTTATTGTTCTCAAATAACTAACTTTTTAACTTACGTTGATTTCCCCAAAATAGAGAAACTTGACACCAAGCACTGCCTCGCAGAATATTTAAAATAAAGGACAGTGGATGTGTAAACCTCGCATATAAATACCCATGCAAACCGGGAACATTCTGCAGACGGAGGTAAGCTGCAAAATTAGCACATTCTAAATACATCATTAGTTTTTAATTATTTTATTTTATTTATTTTTTTCTGGAAGGGAACGGACCTTTCAAAGCCCAGGGCTCCTTTTCAGTGAGAGGCTGGGAACTCCAAGTTCACAGCGGGCGGGCGGAGTTTGTCCATAGTTCCCAGAGAACAGACCCCAGCCCAGTCCTTTGTCTGAGGCTTTTGCTCCACAACAATGGGTCTGAGTGGCTGCCAACCCAGGCCCCATCCCCCAGCCCAAGCCTCCGCTGTTACCAGCTGGCCCTCGGAGAAGAGGGTCGCCAAGCAGGGAGTGTTTTAACTGGAATGTTGGAGAACACTGTATAGATCCACATGCAGCTTTAAGAAACCATAACAGAGATACCTGTATACCCTTCACTCAATGGCCCCTCCATCCTCACCCCAAGGTACACGGTTCACGTGAGCTTGGAGTTCAGCAGAAGCTGGGGAGAGAACCGGCAGAAAGACACGCAAGGTGTGGGCCTACACGGGAAAGTCGCTTTTTTGGAAAAGGAGATACAGGCTGTGCACGTCCTGAAACCGTGCTACCGCCTGAGGTCGCCTGTAGAGACCGCGAGGGAGGGAGGGACGGCGGGAGGAGGACAGAAAGAGCAGCGAAAACTCCCCCCGCCAGGGGGATTCCTAGGCCGTTGCGTAAAATTCAAGCGTTAGCTGTAAGCGCCATTTGAAACCACGGTCAGAAAGGCACAAATAATACGTTTCACCACGTGCTCCATTTGAGTTTAAAATACACAAGGAGCCAAAACCGGTTTGGCTCAGTGGATAGAACGTTGGTCTGTGGACTGGAAGGTCCTGGGTTTGATTCAGGTCAAGAGCACGTATCCTGGTTGCGGGCACATGCCCAGTAAGGAGCGTGCAGGAGGCGGCTGATCGATGTCTCTCTCTCATGGATGTTTCTAACTCTCTATCCCTCTCGCTTTCTCTCTGTAGAAAATCAATAAAATATAAAAAAAAATACATAAGGAATAGCACATATAAATGGCTCAATCAGGTGCGTGAGCACTGAAAATCATTCTCCTACAGTGGTTCAGAAGGATCCATTTGCTGTTACAGATGTTTTCTCGTTAATTAATTAATTAAGTTAGTAAGTAGAAGCTTTCTCAATACAGTTTAGTCGAGGCGGCAATAAATAACTGCAGGAAGTAACGCACATCGGATTAAAACAAGCCAGAAGTAAGTTCTTTCTGTGAGTATCCTTCCTGCAATAAAGTGGAGAATGAGTGAATGAATGAATAAACGGCAAATAATAAAGCAGCAAAAAACTGCAATTGGGATCAAAACAGAAAGGCACCGGTTATGGGGATCAAGCTGGCATGAGCAGACATCTTGAAAGATTGAAAAATAAACGCACTGGAGAGACCACCAAACTGAAGTGTCACGTGTGTTGGAATAAAAATGTATGGGGCGCTGGGTAACTGGTGAGAAGGCATACTGAGTCACAAAAATGGATAAAGCAGCGTGCTGAAGCAATGTGTCTTTTCTGAATTCGAATATTTTTCTATGCTTGAAACGAAACAGAAAATACCTTAAGCTAAAGGCCTTCAAGAAGAATTCATTTTAGCTGCTGGGAGCTAAAATTTGTTAGAGTTTATTATAGTTAACCTATTTATTTTTATCCCTGAACAACAAAATACATGTTTTCAGCTGAAACATAATAACAAATACTGACGAATGTGCAAGAATTTTTTCTTAAGTAAAATCATTTCAGTGATGTGTGAAATATGCATTTCAATATTTTCCTTTTTAATAAATAAACATTACAGCATCGGTATGTCTGGAAGTGAACGATACATACACTTCCTTTTCAATATTAAATCACGAAAGATTTCAATTCTGATCCTACATCTGTTTTGCTAGTCCTCATCCCAAATCCTTGAGAAAATCTTCAGTTTTAATGGATACACTGCATTGAGGTCATAAATATGTGTGGCATTCATTCAGACACTAGGCTAAGGCACAAATATACTGGGTTTTCAGAATTTCTTTGCTTTTATTATCTCAATGTTTCTTTTATAAGTAGTTGTTTCTGTTGGAATTTCATCATTTTCTTGTGATTCTCTCCTAAAATATGACTGAGGACAAAAAGTGTGAACCAAGATTCAAAACAACTTTCACCAACGGGAGAAAAATACCGTTGAGAGACTGGATTCCCATGTCAAAATGCTTACTTCAGTGTTTACTCAGAGGAATATCCTAGAGTAATTCCTACAGTGCAGTGACCTCAATACCTTCCTTAAATAAAAAACTCGCCGAGACACTTTAGAGAAATCCCTTCCCCAATTAGTATTTTAAATTGATTTGATAAATGTATGTTGTCATGATCAGAAATAAGTTCAGGCCGAAACCGGTTTGGCTCAGTGGATAGAGCATCGGCCTGCAGTCTGAAAGGTCCCAGGTTCGATTCCGGTCAAGGGCATGTATCTTGGTTGAGGGCACGTCCCCAGTGTGGGGCGCGCAGGAGGTGGCTGATCGATGTCTCTCTCTCATCAATGTTTCTGACTCTCTATCCCTTTCCCTTCCTCTCTGTAAAAAATCAATAAAATATATATATATAAAAAAAGAAATAAGTTCAGGTCATTAGGGTGCACACAGTAGGGGCTCTCTTCCTCCAAGTCTCACTATCAGGTGCATCCTACTACGCAAATATAGTGGTTCCTCGAGATATGAGTTTAATTTGTTCCGTCACCTTGAGGTGTGGGAAACGATGAGACGCTCAAGTCTCGGTAAACTGGTGGGTTGTGTGCAGCCGGCCGATCCCCGAGATGACTCCTCTCTCAAATGTTGCTCGTATTTCAAAGCAAAAATCACTCGCTCAACAGCTCGTATCTCAAAAATCTCGTATGTTAGGGCACTCGTATCTCGAGGTACCACTGTATCAGCAATACTGAGACGCAAAACCTGAGCCAGGTCTGGATCCTGGGGGGGCATTCAACCCAGGAGTCTGACTCCTCGAAGGCAGACGATGTGGATTAACTGCTACTCCCTCTGGGGAGTTCCAAGGAGAATGAAATTCAACGAACCAGTGTCTGGTCCCCATCTGTAACTGATAGCAGATGACCCGAAAATGACTGCTTATGAAATGACTGTGTGACCTGCTCAGCGTCAGGAAAGCCCTAGAACAGAGCGGGACCCGGGAAGCCCTTATGATCCCCATCACGGCCCACTCTCACCCCACGTCTGTGACCTCAACAGGCATTGTTAATATCTACAGTGGTACGTCGAGATAAGAGTTTAATTCGTTCCGTAATCTTTTTTTAAATATATTTTATTGATTTTTTACAGAGAGGAAGGGAGAGAGATAGAAAGTCAGAAACATCGATGAGAGAGAGACATCAATCAGCCGCCTCCTGCACACCCCACATTGGAGATGTGTCCGCAAGCAAGATACATGCCCCCGACCGGAATCGAACCTGGGACCTTTCAGTCCGCAAGCGGATGTTCTATCCACTGAGCCAAACCGGTCTCGGCTCGTTCCGTAACCTTGAGGCGTGGGAAACTATGAGACGCTCGAGTCGCGGTAAACTGGTGGGTCGTGTGCAGCCGGCCGATCCGCGCGACGACTCCTATCTCAACTGTTGCTCGTTTTTCAAAGCAAAAATCGCTCGCTCGGCGGCTCGTATCTCAAAAATCTCGTATGTTAGGGCACTCGTGTCTCGAGGTACCACTGTATAGTGCTCATGCCCCTAACAAGGCCCTCAACGTGTCTCACAACCCTGGATCAGGGAGTTACCCACAATGCATTTGAGGATGTGAATTTAAACTCCTTCACAAACCTAGGGCCAATTACTTCTTCTTTTAAAGCCGAAGATGTTTCTTTAACCTGAGAACTTCTAATTTATTTATTTCTGATGTTGATGTTTGGTTGGTTAATTCTCACCGAAGGATATTTTTCCATGTATTTTTAGAGAGAGTGGAAAGAGGTGAGGGGAGACAGAGAGAGAGAGAGAAACAACTATGTAAGAGAGAGACATTCTGAGCTCTGACTGTGCCTACAACCAAGGTACGTGCCCTTGGCCAGAGTCAGACCTGGGACCCTTCAGTCCTCAGCTCTAGCCATTGAGCAAAACCGGCCAGAGCTTCACTTGGGTGTGTGTGTTTTTTTTTTTTAAATATATTTATTGATTTTTTACAGAGAGGAAGGGAGAGGGATAGAGAGTCAGAAACATCGATGCGAGAGAGAGATCCATCAGCCACCTCCTACACGCCCCCTACTGAGGATGTGCCCGCAACCGGGATACATGCCCTTGACCGGAATTGCACCCGGGACCCTTCAGTCCACAGACCAACGCTCCATCCAATGAGACAAACCAGTTTCGGCTTCACTTGGTGTTTGCTTTAGCTCTACACAGAGGTACCTGACCTGTCAGTTTGGTAAGAGGTAGGGAGAGCCAGAGGTCACTGAAAAGAGGGACATCCATCTGCACGTCAGGGGGTGTCTCCACTGGATGCCACTGCGGTCCCCTCACTGTGGGAACCGCTCCAGGGCACGGCGGTTCTGCAGGTGCTAACTCCTCGCTCACGGGGGACCGGGCCGAGACGGCCACCTCGGAGCGACTCGGCACTGAAGGATGCCGGTGCCATCGCGGGCGTCTTAATAGACGCGCCCTCAGACTGACAGCGGGTGACGGGCGGCCGCGAAGACAATGTGAGAGATAAGCCACCGTCTCCCCAGCCAGGCCCCTCCCCGCCGCGGGCAGGCCCGTCCGTCCTCGGCTGTGGGTGAAATGTGCTTTGGCACGCACACCTGCCACTCACTCCCGAGTCGTCGCAAGTCTTTGTCTGAAAATGGGTCAGACCATCCCTAATTGCCCTGGGCCAGCGTGGCCTGCGGATGGGGTTGCGGTGCAATTTGTAATTATGTCACCGCGGTGTTTGAAACCCCGCAGCCTGGTGCGTTCAGGACACACACCGGGGAGCGTCTTCCTCTTACAGGGCTCCTGCCAGGGGTTTCCTAGACAGCTGTTCTCCCGTGCAAATGTCTATTGTCTGCAATGTGGATGGTGTCACCCAAATGTACTGCCAGGGAGAATCTAGCTCCAGGAACTGGAATTCTCAGTTAACTGGGATTGTTTTCCTATCCTTTGCGTTTTGAAAGAGGAAAAAAAAATGTAGTAGGCATTCTAAGTACAGTGGTACCTGGAGATACGAGTGCCCTAACATACGAGATTGTTGAGATACGAGCCGTCGAGCGAGCGACTTTTGCTTTGAAATACGAGCAACAGTTGAGATAGGAGTCATCGCGCGGATCGGCCGGCTGCACACGACCCACCAGTTTACCGCGACTCGAGTGTCTCATAGTTTCCCACGCCTCAAGGTTACGGAACGAATTAAACTCATATCTCGAGGTGCCACTGTATGAAAAGGAACACGGATTACGTCGAGCAGGTCTCTGTGATAACAGATTCATCTTCGTAGCCTGCATGTTTACCTCTAAGATCATAATAAGCATAATACTACTTATTTATCGTTTAATATAGGGCAGTGTCTTTTACATGTATTGGTTTGAGCTGTTTGGATAAAACAGTACAGATTTTCTAATCTTGCCCTGAGTTAAGAATCATCCCCATCCCTCCTCCCCCCCAATAAATCTTGTCATATCTGATCACTGTATTCCGGATCCCTATGTCCATTCTTATAACAAACTCCCAACTAGAGTCCATGGCCCTCTCCCAAATGACTCAGGATATGCACCCCTGTCCCTCCTTACAGAACCCCAATGACCACCTGCTCACGGACCACCCCCCGTTTTTCAAGCCACTTAGAACCGGCACCGCTGTGGGCTAGAATCCTGGAGGTCAACCGCTCTTCAGCTGACTGGTCTGGGACCAGGTCCACCACCGCCCTGGGTCTTACACTGCAGGCAGACGGCAGAGGGACGGAGTGCCCGCCAGGCGGGCGAGGGCTGGCACTCGATGCGTGGCCATGCTCTCCTCCCAAACCACGCCCAACCTGCGTCTATCTCCGGGGTTTTCCCGGATGTGGAATGTCCCAGCCCACCCAGCGTCATTCCAGTGAGAAATCTGAGCGACCTTGGCCTCCTCCCCTCTATAAACCTCCCCCCGCCAGATGGAACCCCTGGGTGAGACCAGTCAATTCTGCCCCAAGAAAGGACTCTGCCTTCTCCTGCTCCCTTTTTCCCCACTGCCACGTCATCGCTGGATGGATGGCGATGGCTTCTCGGCCTCTTGGCCAAGATCAAGTGTAATCCTTCAACTCACCGTCATGCCTCGAGCCCAGCGCGGCTCAGAGAACTAGAATGCGAGCCATTATCCAGTCATTAAAGAAAGCAGAGAAATTAGGACAGTCAATCTTACTAAAAGAGTGGTACCTCGAGATACGAGTGCCCTAACATATGAGATTTTTGAGATATGAGCCGTCGAGCGAGCGATTTTGCTTTGAAATACCAGCAACAGTTGAGATAGGAGTCATCGCGTGGATCGGCCGGCTGCACACGACCCACCAGTTTACCGTGACTCGAGCGTCTCATCGTTTCCCACGCCTCAAGGTTACGGAACGAATTAAACTCGTATCTCCAAGGCACAGGCTCCCGGGCTCTGTACCTAGTCACCAGGTGACACAGCCCGCTGTGATCCGGGACAAAGAAACAGCAAACTGAGCCCCGCATGGGGACTCAGCACAGCGATGGATGTGGAAGTCAGGCACTATTTTCCTATTCAGTGCCTCCCAACGAAGGGCCAGAGCTGGCAACCTGGGTTGTGCCTTGCTCGTTCCGAGCCCTGTGGTATGCACACCAGGGTCAGACTCGACTCCGCGGTGACAAGAAGGCCTGACGCCAACAGAGAGGAAGCCCTCACCGCGGGGAAAGCCACCGAGGAGGATGCACAGCTGCTGGCAGGCGTGTCTCTGGCCACACGACCAAGTCACGTCCCACACAGATTCACTGCTCCCTTTTCTGAACTGTTTTCCACCGACTCCAGACTCACACCTGCAGCGAGATCTTTTTTAAATATATATTGTTAATTGATCTCAGAGAGGAAGGGAGAGGGAGAAAAAGATAATTCACATCAGCAAGGAGAGAGAATCATCGGTCGGCTGCCACCTGCTCATCCCTCACTGAGGATGGAGTCTGCAACCTGGGCATGTGCCGGAACCGGGAATCGAACTGTGGCCTCTGGGTTTGACCACTGAGCCGTACCGGCTGGGTGCAACAAGATAAACCTTGCGCCACAGAAGAGACAAGCCCAGGCATGCGCGAAGGCTAAGGCAAGGAGTGCTGGTGTCTTGGGAGCAGAGATTATTCTCAGAGGCGCCATGAAACCAGAGGAAGACACGCCACCTGACCTGCTATAGGACACGTCAGAAGCGACACAAGCAAGCGAGGAACGCTTCAAAACCAGCGGCGGACCGAGTCCCTGGTCCCTGTGATCAGGGCCGTGGGACAGGGAGGGATCCTCTGCGAGCTTCTGAGATACACAGGCAGGAAGGGCCTGCAGGTTTACTTTAGCGGCGGGGCTGAGGTTGAAAGGAAGAAGGCAATTCAATCCTACACGCTAATGGTTATTTCACAGATGTGAAAAGCCCATCTCCCCTCCCTTCCTCCTCAATGCACGCCAGGAAGAGTTTTCTGCCGAAGCCGGTTTGGCTCAGTGGATGGAGCATCGGCCTGCGGACTTAAAGGTCCCGGGTTCCATTCTGATCAAGGGCATGTGCCTTGGTTGCGGGCACATCCCCGAGGGAGAGGGGGTGTGCAGGAGGCGGCTGATCGATGTCTCTCTCTCATCGATGTTTCTAACTCTCTATCTCTCTCCCTTCCTCTCTGTGAAAAATCTATAAAATATGTTAAAAAAAAAAAGAAGAAGAGTTTTCTGTAAGGCAGGGTACTGAGTGCCTGATGCATTCACGTGTGCAGGCAGGAAATGTGCTCTCTGAGTGCTCCCCTTCCTGGAGAAATGTGGGCGCTGGCAGGGCCTTATAACACCGGGCACCGAGATTTCAGACAGAAGGGTGAAGGCACCTTGGTACAAGGACCGGCGGGAGGAGGGACGCGGATTTCCAAGGTGCAGAGTGATTTGAAGTCACTTCCTGGGATATTTGGCTTTGTACTTTTTTCTTCTAAACACCCTCCTGTTGAATAACCATCATAATTGCAACACCACATTATACCCTTATACAGGAGCGGACTTAAAACAGCTGCTCCTGAACAGCAATTACGAGAAGTTCAACGACAGCACGTTTTGATTATCTGTGATAAGGGGACGTGGTAGTCTGATTAACAGTCACATATAATTTAATTTGCAGCTTCGGTCTTTGCAGCCGATAACACTTATCAGAAAGTAATTAACTGACTTCTTACTTCCCCCGGCTGTTTTTGGTTTTATGATCTTGGAGGTAAAAAAAAAAAAAAAGTCTAGACAGGAGGAAAAATAAGCAAAGGCAGGTAGTCATCATGGCTGTAATTTCCCCAGGAATATCTCTTACCTCTTAAGTCTTAGTGCACTTTATAAATGGTGCGACATAGTGATTTTGCTAACAGAGTAGCATTATTTGACTAATGATAATATAGCAGCATATATTTTGCTAACGAGCACGTTAACCAAGCCTGATGGCCTTGTTCTGGAGACGGCCTGCTTATGTAGGAACACAGACGAAAGTGGGACTTGTCACAGGCCGCGTAATGACGGTATTTTATCTCTCGATACCAACCATCTGTACGGGGCTGCTACGAAAAGGACCATCACTGGGTGGTTTAACCGATGTACATTTACTGCTCTCAGTTCTGCAGGCCGCGAGGTCCAAGGTCAGAGTGCCAGCCACGTGGCTTCTACCCGAGCACCCTCTTCCCGGCCTGTGTGTGGCGGACAGCGGCCTTCCACCTGTGTCCTCAGCGGCAGAGAGAGAGCTCTGGTGTCTGTTCTTACAAGGGCACTGATGTCATCATGAGAAATCCACCCCCGGACCCACCTAACCCCGAACACCCCTCCCAGCCTCACCGCCAACACCCTAACTGGAGTCAGGCTCCATCACGGCGCTCAGATAACTTTCCCCGTTATCTTCTTAAAAAGGTCACTTACCCCTACTTCCCTGGCTGGGATAGAAAACGGATAAGGAACCCTCCCCTATTTGAACAGGGAGGTCAAAAGTTGAAGCTTATTTTATTTTAAACAATAAAGAGGATTATGTTTCTTCAATAGTTTCGCTTTGCCCACACCATACAGATATATTCTGGGAAGCAAGCGATCTTCGCATTTAGTTTGGCGAGTTGCTTTGTAACCCGCTCCTCGACAGAACACGGTGTCCTTCCAAGTTAGTGTGTGTGTATGCACGTGCACACACACACACACACACACACGCTTGTTTACATGCAAATATGCACAGAATATCTTATATATACTTCACATAGTTCTCTTTTGTAACAACTGAATAGTGTTGATAAATAGCATAAATTACCTCGTGTTGAGCATTTAGGTTGCTTCTAATGATTACCTGTTTCTTCCACTTTTTAAAAAATATATATTTTATTGAATTTTTACAGAGAGGAAGGGAGAAGGATAGAGAGTTAGAAACATCGATGAAAGAGAGACATCGAGCAGCCATCTCCTGGATGCCCCCCCACTGGAGATGTGACCGCATCCAAGATACATGCCCCGGACTGGAATCGAACCTGCAACCCTTCAGGCCACAGGCTGATGCTCTATTCACCGAGCCAAACTGGTTTCGGCTCCACTTCTGTTTTTTAAAAAAGTATTTTTATTGATTTCAGAGAGGAAGGAAGAGGGAGAGAGATAGTAATGAGAGAGAATTATCTATCAATTGCCTCCTGCATGCCCCTACTGGGGATCGTGCCTGGTTTAAGGTGTGTGTGTGTGTGTGTGCATGTGTGTGTGTGGTTACATGGTGCAGTGCTGTGACATGGGGTGATTCCTCCTGATAGAGGGGAGGAGGGTTCCCAATTCTCCATTTCTCAAATTGAACTTCAGTAAAGGCAAGCGCTCGAAAGTAATTCCGGATGAAATAAAGCTTCAAGTGACCAGTGGAGAGAAAACACTTTCTTTACAAATAGATCACGGCACAGTGTGGGTGTTTGAGGAATCAACGGGACACCTGCTTATCTCGGGGTACAGCCTGGGGTACACTGGCCTCCTCACTTCTGGCTCAGGCTCTGCTGGTGGCGAGGAACCCCAGAAAGGCAGGTGCCCCGGCTCAGGGGAACGGAATTTCAGTTCTAAAGAGAACAAAGGGCCTTCGGGTGCCTGGTTACTCCGGTATTGGAGTCAAACAGAAGTAGTGGGAGCTGAGCAAGCAACTCATCTCCATGGCAACGGGCCACAGGAGTCCTGGCGGAAATTTTGGGAACTTTGCCTTCTACCACTTTTGACGACTTTAACTTAAATAATCCAACCCTGTGCACGCTCTTGTTTGCATAAACCATATCTGTATGTGCATATAGAGACTGCTTTAAAGACACACGTCCGTGTAGGACCCACCACACTCCTCCCCGAGATTGACACCAGGAAGGCTGCTTTTCAAGAGACAAAATGAAGATAAGAAGAAGCAAGGACAGAGAAGGGAAAGGCAGAGCATGGAACAGAACACGCAGAGCAGAGCGAGGGGTGCGCATGGAGGACCGTCGGATGGGACTGCAGACACGGCGGTCCCAGCTGACGGCTGGAGGACCGGCCGACCGCCAGGCCTCACGGCAAGGCCGGCCATGCCCGGGGCGGGATGCCCGCACCCTGCGTGGTGCGCTCTGCTGACGGCAACGCTGCCCATTTCACCCTTCACAACGCCAGGTCTCCGCTTACAACACCGCGAGGCACCGGCTTCTCTGGAAAGAGCAGACGCACTGGTTTCCCGGCAACGACAGGTCAGGACCCGGGTCTGAAAGCCAGAGACTATGGGATCACAGGACTGTTCTTCTTCTTCTTCTTATTATTATTATTGATTTTTTTTACAGAGAGGAAGGGAGAAGGATAGAGAGCTAGAAACATCCATGAGAGAGAGACATCGATCAGCTGCCTCCTACTAGGGATGTGCCTGCAACCAAGGTACACGCCCTTGACCCGAATCGAACCTGGGACCTTTCAGTCCGCAGGCCGACGCTCTGTCCACTGAGCCAAACCAGTTAGGGCTATAATTTTAATATTCCCTCCCCAGATCTAGAACTTGTGAATCCAGCAGAAATAATAAAGTCTGGTAGCCATATTCAGTAGCTCATGCTCAGCGCACAATGAACGCATGTAAGATCTGGTGGCAGGAATAAATGTATCGCTGACTGAATTAGTGCAACTGTGCTCCCCACCCTCTTGCCGGCCTCTCTCCCAGGGACTCTGGTCGAGTGAAGGAACGCGATGTGTGAGCAGTTTTACCAGCTCCCACGACAGTCAGACGCTTTGGTATGTCTACCAGTGATGCCTTCTCCTGCCTTTTCATACAAGGACAGGGGGCTGGTGTGGGCAGCCATGCATCCAGGAGGAGTGGCTCACCCCATCTGCATGTTTGCCTTGAGGTTTCAGGTGCCCCCAGATTTACTCAAACCAATGTCAGTTCCAGGGCAACGGGCAGGGGCAGGGGCACCTGAAAAAGGAGGACCTTCAACACCTCATAAGGAGTAACATTTGAGCGAGAAGTTGTCCTTCTCTAAATATCAATCTTTTTTAAAAAAAATATATTTTATTGATTTTTCAGAGAGGAAGGGAGAGAGATAGAAAGTTAGAAACATTGATGAGAGAGAGACATCAATCAGCCGCCTCCTGCACGCCCCCTACTGGGGATGTGCCCGCAACCAATGTACATGTCCTTGACCGGAATCGAACCTGGGACCCTTCAGTCTGCAGGCTGACGCTCTATCCACTGAGCCAAACTGGTTTCGGCTAAATATCAATCTTTAGGTGACTCTTCAGAAAAGAAAATGTTCGCCGAGACCCGTTTGGCTCAGTGGATAGAGTATCGGCTTGCGAACTGAAGGGTCCCGGGTTCGATTTCGGTCGGGGGCATGTACCTTGCTTGTGGGCACATCTCCAGTGTGGGGCGTGCAGGAGGCGGCTGATCACTGTCTCTCTCTCATCGATGTTTCTGACTTTCTATCTCTCTCCCTTCCTCTCTGTGAAAAATCAATAAAATATATATATATATATATATATATATATATATATATATATATATATATATATAAAAGAAAAGAAAATGTTCACTATTTTAAACAGGACAGTTCTTCTCACTTATGGATTCTAAGAGCCACATGATTTCATTCATTCCTTGGAGTCATGAGCAGAGTTGGGCTTGGAGTCATGAGCAGAGTGGGGTTCGGAGTCATGAGCAGAGCTGGGTGTGTGGCCGTGCCATAAACTAGGCCTGAACGGCCTGCGGAGGCCCCTGCCAGGTGCCAGCCCAACTCCTTTCCTGAGAGGACCTGCCTCTTTGAAATGCACCGAGTGGCCAAAAGCCCGGGGAAGCTGGTGCTGAAGCAGCCAAGACGGAGCGGTGCCCGCATCCCACCTCCCCAGGCCAGCGAGCGAGGGAGGAGAATGTTTCTGGAGCTTTCCTACAGCCCAATGCTGCTCTCCTGGCCCCTGCACCCCGCAACGGAGTCCTTGGTTACAGGGCCGAGGGGCCTGCCTGCCTTCCAGCAGATCTCTGCGTTCCTCAGCGAGGGTGCACAAGGGGAGTGGGGTACGGGAGAGCCAGGGGTGGAGGGGGTAAAACTTCTCCCCTCTTCCTGGGCTTGCGACAAGGAGGCTCCAGGGAGGGGCGCGTTTGGACAGAGAAAGAGACTAAGCAGAAATAAGGGCTTCGATTATTGTTTTTTGCATCGAGTACAATTGGGAGAGTTATTCTTTCCAGTAACTTGCGAGAGTTTGTAAAACAAACAAACCAAAACATTAATTTGGGAGCATAGCAATGCATGTTTTTTTTTTTAATTGAATTTTCTGAAAAAATGTTTATTAGACTTTACCAGTCATAAGGGCATCATTGAACTTTGAAGGGTGATAGCTTACAGTGTGTAGAATGCACTTAACATCTGCATTTCTGTGAGAGATTAAAGTCGCTGGACATGTCATTCACTTGTATGGCTTTTTCGTGTACGTTAATATTTTATGTATTAGAGCATCCATCCATTGCTCATTTAACTCAGCACATCCTATGAACCAGGCGCCACATTTCATTTATGATGTTGCAGTTTTAAATGCATTTAATTTAAATCGATGCTTAAGCCTTAAGCCACACAGATAATTATTTTCTCTTAAAAAAAAATTTTAGCTGAAACCGGTTTGGCTCAGTGGATAGAGTATTGGCCTGCGGACTGAAAGGTCCTGGATTCGATTCCGGTCCAGGGCATGTGCCTTGGTTGCGGGCACATCCCCAGGGGGGGCGTGCAGAAGGCAGCTGATCGATGTCTCTCTCTCTTTGATGTTTCTAAACTCTTTATCCCTCTCCCTTCCTCTCTGTGAAAAAATCAATAAAATATATTTATAAAAAAAAATTTAAAGCATCCACTGGTACTATCAGACAACTAAACTTTTTTCCCTGAATTAGGGCAACATAATGTCTACCACATACGCATGATGTTCTAAATAAGACTTAAATAGCATCAGAAAAAACACCTTGTGATAGGTTGGCAGTGGTTACCACACAGTAAATCTATACCTGATAGCAGAAAAGAATTGCGCTGAACACCGTAGAATAATCTGGCAGCACTTGCTTCACTTAGCCGGTGACCAATTCTATCAGGATGGTCGCTTGTGTCCACGGTGCCCTTACTTCACACTCACAGACACGCGGGGCCAGGCCACGCACGGGAGCTAAGCCAGTAACCATGTCCGCCGCTTTCTT
The DNA here is from genome assembly GCA_004026805.1 of Lasiurus borealis. NCBI lineage: Eukaryota > Metazoa > Chordata > Mammalia > Chiroptera > Vespertilionidae > Lasiurus > Lasiurus borealis. The sequence continues at coordinate 37,220 of PVJN01002984.1, read as the reverse complement.
TGGAATTTGGGGGTATGATGGCCTTGTGCGCTCGAGGCTTAACAAACAGGGACCACAGTAGATCCGCCTTCCCATTCTCTTCCCTCCTTCACCTTCGAAGCTGCTCTCGGCTTCGCTTTCAGAAAGGGTGGAGGAGAGGAGGCACGCAAGTCACCAGAACAGAAAAAGGAAGTTTAAAAGGCAAAGGAGAGACGCGGAAAGAGAATCAAAGCCGCACAAAGACGAGTCAGCCTTCCCCGTCTCCCACGGAGGCCTGGGGGTGACGTGGCTCCGTTTCCCGGCCCTTGGATTTTAGAGAGATCTGCATTTTCACTGCCACTTAACGAGCCCCTGACTCTGGGAAAGTTATTTAACCTTCCCACGCCTCAGATTCTTCACCTCTAACACCGGGTTAATGATGCCGGATCCTCAGGGCTGTGACATTAAGTCAAATCACACACACACTACCTGGCTGCCGGTGTGCTCACAGGAGGCAACAATAAATCATCTATCTATTTGTCCATCCATCCATCCATCTATCTATCTATCTATCTATCTACCATAATCATATCTACCATAATCATCTGTCTATCTATCTACCATAAATCATCTATCTACCTATCTATCTATAATAAAACATCTATCTATCTACCTACCTACCATAAATCCTCTATCTATCTACCTACCTATCTACAATAAAACATCTATCTATCTACCTACCATAAATCCTCTATCTACCTACCATAAATCATCTATCTATCTACCTATCTACAATAAAACATCTATCTACCTACCATAAATCCTCTATCTATCTACCATAATCATCTATCTATCTATCATCTACCATAAATCATCTATCTATCTATCTATCTATCTATCATAAATCATCTATCTATCTATCAATCATCTATCATAAATCATCCACCTATTTATCTATCTACCTACCTACCTACCATAAATCATCTATCTACCTACCATAAATCATCTATCTATCTATCTATCTATCTATCTATCTATCTATCTATCATAAAACATCTATCTATCTACCATAAATCATCCATCCATCCATCCATCCACCCATCTATATCACAAGTCTCACATCTCATGAATTAGCAAATCAGTAATGTTTTTAACCTCACTTATTGGAAAGAGTAAAAAAAGATGAAAATTAATCATCATTTTGAGTGTTTAACTGTGAGATCCAGAAATAAGTCGGCCCTCTTAATTACCCCTCTAATTATGGAGGCTTCTGAATTCTATATTTTACTGCACGGAATTTCCCCCCCTGCACATTTCAGAGCAGCTCCAATAAAACCGGAGTGGGTAGCACTAGTACAGATACATACATGCACTTGGCTTCCGCTCTCTGAGTCATTATTGGGGGCCCGGTTTCTGGTTCGTATCCTGGTTGGTGTTTGCAGACAATCTTGCCCTGCTGCTGGCGTGTCGCTTTTAGAATCTGAGTAGGTATCACTTCTTCCAGAGAATCAATGACGCCCTTCCCAGAGTCCTCGGGATCTCCCATGTTCTCATTGCGTGTTAACGGGACGGTATCTTTGGATATTATTATCCTGTCTCACTTCAGACCAGCTGGGCCATCTGGTGACAGCCATCTCAGGGAAGGAATCCCTCACCATTCCAACTTGTTGATCTGTGAAAGGGCTGAGTTCGTTCTTAGAGCAAGACATGCCGCTAATGGTAGGTGTGGAGGGAACACATTTTTCTGAAAGTGGAGAAGCCACGGTGAGAGGAGAAAGAACTGGTCTCTGTCGTTAGGAGAACAGGCAGGAGACGGTAATCCTTCAAAAACAGGAATTACAAGGAGGCTGCAGTTCAACTAATTATTCCACCCGCTACACTGTGGACATTGTGCAAGTCAATGGTCAGATGTCATTAGGACAGTAATTGCCTGTTGGCAAAAGCCGGAGTCCTTACTGAAAGTGGACAAATGTGTTTTTCACATGTGAGAAGAACAGTACAAATGAGTCTGGCGTTGAAACCGAGGAATGAAAACAAAACAGAAACAATGGAACCAGAGAGAGGTCGAGAGGAGACTTTTAGAAGTGGGTCCATCCCTGGAGAACCTCAGTCACGTGTCAGTGTTTCTCTGCTCTCCCCACGCATGGGAGCAAAATGAGCAGCTCCCTCCTCCCCCCCCACAACCCAGGGACCTCCCCTCCCCGCTCACTCTCCGTCCTCCCAGGGAGGCACCTGCCTCCGTGCCCACGAGCAGCGTCAGTTAGAGGACGCAGATGGCGTTCCTGAGAAGAAACGGCCGCCCTTTCCGGAGCCTTCCCCTGAACAGCAGCCAGGAGAAGACACACAGCCGCCAAAACCAGTTTGGCTCAGTGGACAGAGCGTCGGCCTGTGGACTGAAAGGTCCCAGGTTCGATTCCTGGCCAAGGGCATGTACCTTGGTTGTGGGCGCATCCCCAGTGGGGGGCGTGCAGGAGGCGGCTGATCAGCGTTTCTCTCTCACCGATGTTTCTGACTCTCTATCCCTCTCCCTTTCTCCTTGTAAAAAATCAATAACACACACACACACACACACACACACACACACACACACATTTTAAAGGGGTAGCCTCATCATCTTTGACTAAGAGAGGACAATTACACAGGAAGATTTTTTTTTCAACAGCATCTACTTAAACCCATTCCCACCTGGCTCGCTCCCCGAAGCACCGCTCACACACCAGCAGGAGTTGGATGAACATCTGTCTTCCCCATCCCAGCACCTCTGGACACGCGTGCATTCAACAAACCCTTGTTCGTGACTACGCCGGCTCATCCCGGTCTTAGGCTCTGGGTCACAAAAGGAGACACCTTCCATGTGGACCGCACAGCATTCACGTCCTGGGAGGCAGGTGTACAGGAGCAGAAGGTCCTGCAGGCACCCAGCGGCCTGCCTCCGGCCGGGACACCCGGGGACGGAAGGAAACGCTGCAGGCCCGCTCCGGAGCCTCACAACGGAACGAGCAGAATCAGGTCTCACAGAGCCAGGCCGAGACCCAGTCCTCCAGATGCTGACCGGACTGACAGCTGCAGAAGACGGTACCACCTGAGAGGAGAGGCACGGCCTTGCCTGGGGCAGGACGGAGGACGGGAAGTAGGCGTGACTCCGGGAGCTGGGACCCCGGTTTTAGTGTCCGCCACCGGCGAGAAGCGGTATGGCGGCCACCTGTGATGTTATTCTGCGCGCTGGGCCTGGACAGACAGGCCGGTGGGCACAGCTGCTTTCCCAGTGTTTGTGAGTCAAAGTCCACTGAAACTCTTAGTCCGGCCATTAGACTGTAGGCTCACTAGGGGCCCTGGTGCATGAAAATCATGCATGGGGTGGGGGTGGGGGAGGGTTCCCCTCAGCCAGCCTGCCCCCTCTCACATACTAGGGAGTCCTCAGAGATGTCCTACTGAGGCGACCAGGCTGATCAGGGAAAGGCACCAGCCCCATCACCCGCTGCTGCTGCCACTGCCAGTCACCCCAGCCACCACGGTGTTTTCACCAACACGGATTTCAGTCCCTTCCCCATGAAAAAATGACAACTGATTGGCTGACCGCAAGGTGCCCGCTCCCCAGCAGAGGGGCGTGGCTGGCACTCAGGGGGTCCCCGGTCTTGCTCTGGGTGACGGCAGCCTGTCGGAGCTGAGCGTCGGTCCTAAATTCGGACTTTGCTTCTAGTTTCTAAAACGCCCGTGTTTCCTGGGGAGGCTGGGAGGCTGCCATGCTTTTCTAGAACAAGCGGGGCTGTCCTGGAGGATTCTGGGGGGGAAGAGGGGGGGGAGGGGGAGGTAGGTCCTTTCTATTCCAATCAGATATGGGAGGCTTTTTTTTTTTTTGATGGAGATGGCAAAGAAAACAGCTCAGATAGCTGCTATAAAGCATCGACTTCTCCATCCCTCGATCGCTATAATATCCCTAGAATATTTTATATAGACATCATGTAACTTTAAAATAACCTTTTTCTCTTCTTCTTCTTAATATATTTTGGTTTTTCACAGATAGGATGGGGGAAGGATAGAGAGTCAGAAACATCAATGAGAGAGGAACATCGATCAGCTGCCTCCTGCACGCCCCCCACTGGGGATGTGTCTGCAACCAAGTTACGTATCCTTGACAGGAATTGAACCTGGGACCTTTCAGTCTGCAGGCCGACAATCTATCCACTGAGCCACACCGGTTTTGGCTAAAATAACCCTTTGGTTTCCTCCAGGACGTGAAAAATAGAGAGTTTGGTCCAACTCTGAGCGAGATGCCATCTTCTTTCAGTGGCATGGCCCTCCCACCGGAACGTCCCAGCCCACCCGGAGAGGGGCTGGTCCTGTGCTCTGTTCCCACTGGCATCCCAGGGCCCGGATGAACCCAGCATCAGCAACCGCCTCCGGTTGTCATGGAGACGGGACCATGGCGGAAGGGAGAGTGTATGTTCAATAACGGATGGAACAGAAGAAGAAGAAGACGATGTAGAAGAGAGCAGGGAAAGGAATCCGAAAGCTGAAACACGGGGCAGGTTTTATACCAGGGACAGAGGGCAGGCTCACCATTTTAATATTTGGAAGAAGCGTTATCGATTAGCACTTCATAAAGGTGAATCCACATTCACGACGTCCTATACATAATTTATCCAACAGGTAAGAAGCACAGCGAGAAAAAGTCACTCCGATATAGTTCAGAGGTAAATCTATAAAACATTTTACTCCACTTCCTATGACCCACAAATCCCAGGAAACCTAGAATCGAGGGTTCCCCTGTCTCTGCTTCCCCCCCAGAGTCTCTGCTCCATCGAACGAACAGGCAGAGGCAGCAGCCACAGGCCTAGGTCCCTGCTTGCTCTGAGAATCAGTCACAGGAGGAAGATCAAGAAACGGAAGAGGAGATGTGTGCTTGGTAAAAACGTGCGTATTCAATATTCGGAAAACTAACGTATAGAAATAATTCCATGGGGTCGTATCGATTAGGCATCCTATATAATATCCTGTATAATAAAAGGCTAATATGAAAGTTGTCCCCTTGACTGGGAGTTCGACCGGGAGTTCGACCAGGGCACGGGGCCAGCCCGCCAACCGCCCATGTCCTTTCCCCTGGCCAGTCCACCCTAATCGGCCCCGGTCAGGGGGGCTGGCTGGACCCCACCCGTGCACAAATTGGTGCACCAGGCCTCCAGTTCTAAGTATAAACATGTCGCAAATCTCCAGTGAAGGACTTGGTCACAGCCCAGCTGCGTGGCTCGGGGGTGGAGTGTTGACCTATGAACCAGAGGGTTGTGATTGGATTCCCTGTCCGGGCACCTGTCTGGGTTGTGGGCTCGATCCCGGTGAGGGGCATGCAGGAAGCAACCGATCAATGATTCTCTTTCATCATCAACGTTTCTCTCCCTCTCCCTCTCTTTCTCTCTCCGAATCAATAAAAACATATTTTTTTTAAAAAAGAACTTGGTCCTATGGGCTAAGATGTCCATATGCACCTTTTCCTGAAGTGCCCTCTTCTCTGTAAGAGAAGGAGTGTGAGTAGAGCATTTCGAAAACAGACACCTCTCAGTTATTCTTTGGGTTGTCCGTGTGTAACTCACCCATTTCCTGAGTGAGCTGCGGACCCATTAACACTCTGGCAGGCTGCCCTAGGTGTGTGTGTGTGTTGTGTGTGTGTGTTGTGTGTGTGTGTTGTGTGTTTTTTTTGTGTTGTGGGTATGTGTGTTGTGTGTGTGTGTGTTGTGTTTTTTTTGTGTTGTGGGTATGTGTGTTGTGTGTGTGTGTGTTGTGTGTTTTTTTTGTGTTGTGGGTATGTGTGTTGTGTGTGTGTGTGTTGTGTTTTTTTTGTGTGTTGTGTGTGTGTTGTGTGTGTTGTGTGTTTTTTTTTGTGTTGTGGGTATGTGTTGTGTTTTTTTTTGTGTGTTGTGGGTTTGTGTGTTGTGGGTATGTGTGTTGTGTGTGTGTTTTTGTGTGTGTGTTGTGTGTGTTGTATGTGTGTGGTGTGTGTGTTGTGTGTGTGTGTGTGTGTGGCCCATTTCCAGACTCTATTTCAGCTGTCGGGACGGCTATGTTTTCAGAGAAAAAAAAAGAAACTTGGGTTCATTAACTGAAGGAAAACACAACAAATATTGTGGGGCACCTGCTGTGTTCCTGGCATGGCGCCTGCTGCGTGGGGTGCAGAAGGGAACACACCAGACACGGTCCCTACTACCGAAAGCTCTCCCTCATTCTTGGAAGGAAACCAATAGCCAGTTAATATAACGCCTACGAGAAAAAACACGCAGGACGGAGAGAGGGAGCAGAAACGGAGGGTCCGCCTGACAGGGCAGCGACGGAAGGTGGCCATTCAGTGCTGGCATTAAGCTGAGCTCTCAGCAGAGAGAGGTGCCCTGCCACGTGGTGGAGACCTTGAGGCTGGAGGCGGGCTGCCGGGTTTGAAAGCTGTGATGGAGGCGTTCAAAGGTTCCTGGCAATATGAAAACATATTCATCAATGGCTGAAACCAGCGTGGCTCAGTGGATAGAGTGTCGGTCTGCGGACTGAAAGGTCCCAGGTTCGATTCCGGACGAGGGCATGTACCTTGGTTGCGGGCACATCCCCAGTAGGAGTCGTACAGGAGGCAGCTGATTGATGTCTCTCTCTCATCCATGTTTCTTTCTATCCCTCTCCCTTCCAGGCAGCGGGATTACCCGGGCACCGGATCCCGGAGGAGTTTGGAATCGAGGCCAAGGCGGTCTCTGCTGGGGAGAAGGGAGGGTCTGCAGGTTGGGGGGTGGGTTTGCAGGAGCAGAGGCGGAGGGAGAGGAAAAGCAGGCGCTGGGGAGGGCACAGTCAACCCACCGCTTTTGAAACTGCATTGACAGTTTGGTTTAAGGGAAAAGCGAGCAGACAGATGGAGCCGCTGGTGCCAGGCACGGGTGCATGTCTTCCGCGTGCCCACTTACAGATCCGACGGGGCATGGAGCCCCTGCCTGGCAGAGGGGAGCCCTGCGCTGTTAGGGGGTGAGCGCGGGTGTCCTGGGCTGACCCCCTGGCTCCGGGTGGGGGTGCACACGGGGCAGCCCCCAGGCTGAGGAGGGAACCCCGGCCACTGGGATGGATGTGGGAGCTGCACGGGATGCTGACCGCAGGACAGGGACGGGGCTGGGACGGTCCCAACAAACCCGGGTGTTCTTCGCAGCCAGCGAGGGGCGGGTCGGTCCAGAAGCTTCCGGAACACGCGACCCACGCTTTGCTCCTTTCTCACGGAACCACGTCCTTCGCTGCATTCCTAGCCTTCCATGCCCCGGGACCCTCCTTCCCAGCATCCAGCCTGTCTATTCCTCACCGACTACCAGCTCTTGGGGAGCAATCCCTGGATCCACGGACACTAAACAGGCAGTGGGGGGAGTGGGGGAGCATGAGGTACCCTGACAGATGGGGGATGAGCGAGCTCTTCCACCAAAGAAACAAACCAACAAAAAAACCCACAATGAAGCGAATCCAGCCCAGGCTCTCCGAGGCCAGGACAGGCGCGAGGCGACTCTGCCAGGCGAAGGGACCAGCAGCAGCGACCCCACAGAGACCCACCCCTCCTGGGGCAGACCGCCCGGGCTAAGGGGCGAGGCCCAGAGGAGCCCCGAGTGTTTCCAAGCGAACGGGGTTCCCTCAGTCATCAGAGCAGGGCACAGCCCAGCCCGCAGGCCCCCACAGTCACTGCTGCCGGGTTTTCAGCCATAGGATGCTGCTGCGTCTTCCCGTCGTTGCAGAAGGAGCGGGGGAAAGTGCAGACTCTCTCTGGCCACCAGGACTCGGTGGGGACCCTCTGACCCCCGGGGGACCTCCTGAGGTCTCCGGCGAGTCCCCTGGCGCTGGAAGCAGGCCGCCTGCGGCAGCTGTGGGCCCCCATGCTGAGCAGAGAGAGGCCTGCCAGGCGACACCCCCGTTCAGGGGCCGATGACACCCCCATTCAGGGGCCGCTGCGGGCGGCTGGAAGGGGTCAGGGAATCCAAGAGAGACCGGAGAGGCCGCTGGGATGCAAAGTGTCTAAGAACGGCCCACACCCCCCCGCCAGCGCCGCCCGGCTGTGCCTCTCCCCGCGGGCGGCCCTGACCCAGTTCCGGGGCCCAGACTGGCTGGAGCCAGAAGCCACGTGTGCGGGGGAAGGGGAGACAGAAGTGGCAGTGATGACAGTCATGATGGGGACCACGGTGAGCTGTGCAAAGCTACACACACACACACACACACACACACACACACACACACAGCGTCGGTGGGTGGCCCATGTTTATCCTTCTCCATCCCCGGGAAGCGGACACGCTTTTTTTTTAATATTTTAAAATATATTTTATTGAATTTTTATATAGAGGAAGGGAGAGGAATAGAGAGTTAGAAACATCGATGAGAGAGAGACATCGATCAGCTGCCTCCTGCACGTCCCACACTAGGGATGTGCTCACCACCAAGGTACATGCCCTTGACCGAATCAAACCTGGGACCTTTCAGTCCGCAGGCCGACGCTCTACCCACTGAGCCACACCGGTTCCAGCTGGACACGCTTTTTAGAGAAATGCTCCACCAGGCTCCCACGGGATGGCTGTGCCGTAGTCACGGTGCCGCGTGTTTTACACAGATCCGCATATTCTAACTCTCTCCCACGTCAGTGCTGAGAGAGGGGCCCTCAGTGAGGGGGTGATCTTATCATGAACATGTGGCAATATATAATAATTCATTAAGGAGAAAAATGCCATCACCAGAAAAATCCTTCATGAACGTGATAAAGATTTAGAACCATACACACTTTGCCTATGTATTGTGGAAACATATGCTAACCCAAAACAAAACACAGCCACCACCAAAGTTCACAGTCGCGTGAGAGATGGTAGAAATAACACGAGATTCTTCTGTCTTTGGCCCCAACCCTGGCGCATGCAGTCTTGTGTCTGCTGTCGAGTCTACTCAGAACCGTTCTTTCAAAAAAGTGTAAAATACTGGTAAGAATGTCAGGGCAAATAGCAATATTTACCCCAATACATATGGGGGCAGGAGGATGGGGGAGATAGTGAGAAAAAGAGGAAGTACCCAGTCCTACTGAGAGCCTATTTCCATGGGAATGGCGAAAGTTTTCCTGTCTGAAAGTCCACCCCGATGCCCCGAGGCTGGGCTGATCATCTCGGAAAACTGTCAAATGTGCTGTCTGTCTTCCGAGACTCCGCCCCACCACGCTTCCACATACATGTATTCAAGGGCTGCTGGGAACAAGTTACATGCCAGAGCAAGCCTGAGACAGGTAACAGAGCAAAGGCGCTTGGTCCAAAGCTGGAATCACCCACCAAACTTGCGCTTGCTCAGACAGTGAAGAGTGGCTATCCCAGAGAGATAGATAGATAAATATTTATTTACTAAATATGTATTTCATATAAGTTTAAGTAAATATATATTACTATGTTACTATAAATACGCACATATCTATTTAAATCCTCAAAGATGGAGGATCTTTTTCTGAGTGATTCTAGAGAGAGTGGGAAGGAGGGGGAAGCAGAGAGAAACACAGACGTGTCTCTCTCTTACGTTGATGCTTCTCTCTCTCTCTTTCTCTCTGGAATCAATAAAATAAAACAAACGTACACAGTTGTTGTTTTTTAAAATAGTGACAGGCCATGGTTACCTTCAATCCATATAATCAAAATGCCATCTCTGCTTTGGTAACATGATCCCATGCCTTCTCTTCACTAAAGTCTGATGATTCTTCTGAATCATGTGTGATCATCCGTCATCAGCTCCATGGTGACAACCGTGTCACAGTGTGCGCCTCTACCTGGCAACCAGGCTCGTTTCCTATTTAAATGTCAATTAGGAAAACACATCCCAATCCCACAAACCTCAGAGGAAAGCACCGAGATGTTTCAAAGCGGAGGGAAAGGAGGAGGTGCCGGCAAAAACCTGGGGGACCCTTCTCCTGGGTTCCCCTCCGGCGTGCTCCCTCCTTTGCCTGTGGACCACCTGCGCTCCTGCCATGGGGATGTTAACATGCAGATGCACATGTTCACTCCACATAAAACCAACCAACGATCCAAACGTCATCGGTCAGAACGGAATCTGTACACGAGCCAATTTCACCCATTCTCAGGGGCTCAGGAAAGGGCAAAGGAGACATCAAGGCTGGTCTCAGGACGGTACGAGACGGACTAGTGGCCACTTCAACCACACGTGGCAGCGATCCATAGGCACCACCACTGTCTGGTGGGTCATATGCAGTTCAACAGGTCAACACAAGAGTGGCCATTGCCTGCATGTTACATTGATAAACATGTGTGGCCATGGTGACTCTGCCAGAAAGGAACAGAGGAGAGGGCTGAGCAGCTACTGAGGCTTTCTGGTAAATCAGTACAATTCATTCATTCATTCACTCATTCATTCATTCAGCGTGTTGACCAAGAGTCAAGTAACTGTAGACCTATCAGCTTTTTTTTTTTTTTTTAAAAAAAAAAGTACATTTTTTTAAAATTGATTTTTTACAGAGAGGAAGAGAGATGGATACAGAGTTGGAAACATCGATGAGAGAGAAACATCGATCAGCTGCCTCCTGCATGCCCCCTACTGGGGATGTGCCCGCAACCAAGGTACATGGCTCTTGACCGGAATCAAATCTGGGACCCTTCAGTCCGCAGGCCGACGCTCTATCCACTGAGCCACACCGGTTTGGCACGGCGATTCTTTCCTCTTCTTCCTGCACCCTGACATTTGTGACCAGAAGAGGGGATGGGGGCTGCCCCCCACCGGACGGCTTCGCAGAAAGGGGCCTTCCGTGCTCGGGGAGGGTGGTAGCTGGTTCGCACCGCGGCAGACACAGCAGCCGTAATGGCTCGGCCAACGGGTGAACGGTGAACGCGGAGAGGAGGAAGGGGGGTCCGGGCAGCCCCGGCCCCGAGGCGAGAGCATCTCCCTTTGATCTGCGCGCGGGCTGCCGGGCTGCAGCCTGGAAATCTCAATTAAGTCGGATTCAAAAGGCGCCGAGAAATGGGATAATGGGCCCCATGAATAAATAATGCGGAATTATTTAAACTTCATTTTCCCCCTCTTGCTGGTAAAACATTCCCCGCCACCAGTTCGCGAGCACGTATTCGGGGTCTCTTTCCTGGGCGGCCTCTCCGGGAAGCGGGTGAAGGCGATCTTCGCTTTGATCTACATCACGGGGTACGAGGGGTTCTTTTGTGAACATGGCAGCGCAGTCCGGGCGCTAATGAATCAGAGAGAAATGGGAGGCGGATTCAATGTACGTGGATTGGAACTTTCCGTGTCTCAGATTCATTAGCCCAGTTTAGAACACAAATCATGAGCTGGCAAAAAAAAAAAAAAAAAAACCCAAAAAAACAAAACACTACAGGGCAGCAACGTTCAGAAGACTTCAAAAAGGCATTCGAAGGAATAGAATGCTTTTTTAAAAAAATATATTTTATTGATTTTTTGCAAAGAGGAAGGGAGAGAGAGAGAGAGAGAGAGAGAGAGTTAGAAACATCGATGAGAGGGAGACATCGATCAGCTGCCTCCTGCACACCCCTCACTGGGGATGTGCCCACAACCCAGGTACGTGCCCTTGACCAGAATCGAACCTGGGACCTTTCATTCCGCAGGCTGACGCTCTATCCACTGAGCCACACCGGTCTTGGCAGAATAGGAATTCTTAAAAAAATAAATCTGAGTGAGCGCAGGGCCGTGTTTTGGAAGGATGCGTTCATGAGAAAGACGGGGCGGCGGTGCTTGTAATGACAGAGCTGTTTCACATTCCCAATCCCTGGTTGCTCCCCAGCCCGCGGGACTTGGCACGGCCACCGCCCTCCCGCCCTCTGTGGGAGACGGGGGCCTTCTGCAGCCAGCCTGTGGCGGCGGCTCTCTCTTAATTAAAACGCGACATGCCAACAGAGCGGGATTAGAAACACACGCAAAGCACGGCCGTTTACACCGAGTGGCCAGATTACTGTTATCTCTGGACGCATAATCATCTGCCCGCTCGGTGTGTGTGCCATATAATAAAAGGCTAATATGCACATTGTCCCCTCGACCAGGAGTTCGACCAGCAGGCAGATCGGCCCACCGCCCCTGTTCCCTCCTTCGGCCAGGCTGGCCGCACCCCACCCATGCACGAATTCGTGCACCGGACCTGTAATATATATATATATATATGTGTGTGTGTGTGTATGTGTGTGTGTGTGTACACACATATGCACACGCACACACACACATACATACACTGAGTGGCCAGATTATTATGTGTTCAGAGATCGTCATAATCCGGCCACTCAGTGAATAACCATACAACCCCTTTCATCCGGTGTCTTACTACCTTGTAGCGTGGGTGTGGACCTAGCCTGCATTGCCAGTTCTTCCCACCGACATGAGACATGAGACATGAGACAGGATGGTCTTCCTACGGCCGTGCCACAGCTCTGAGGTGAGCTGCGTTTCCCTGCAGGAGACAGCCCTTAGAAATATGTGACAATCCTACCGAGCACGCAATCCTTCCTTCCATGCCCGACGATGACCCTTCTGACCTTGAACTGGGAAATTTATTTTCTAAGCGTGAGGCACCTCATGTGCGAATGCACCGCCCTTACCCATCTGGAGCAAGCCCGACACAGAAAATGCAAGCCACCTTCCACGGGCCTCTGCCCGCTGAGCGTTTATGTACGGAAGCAGCGCGTCATTTTGACATATATTTGAACTTGGGAGATGTTTTATTATTCCCACGAAAGCTAAGAGCAAAAAAAAAAAAGTTCTATAAAGCTGCCACAGCAAGGGAATTCACCTGGTTATCAATTACCATTAGAAAAAAATAATTAGAACTACGGCCCAGGAGAGAGAAGGCAGGAGCTGATGGATGACTTTCGTGATACCGTAATTATTTTTAAGCCACTCGGTTATAAAAATAAGAAGTCACACGCCCTCCAAAAGACACACGAGCCTGCACGGACTTGTCCCGTGCGGATTCATAAAGAAGGCGGTTCAAATCCAGGGGAGAAGTGTGTCTTTCCTGGGAAATGCCAGCATCTGCTGTGCAGTAAAAACGGGAGCAAATGCCACGCGGGCGCGCCCGGTTCCCAGGAATAATTACTGCCTAACTGTTCAGTGTTTGCTTTTTGGAAAAGCTAGCGTGGGAAGCAAGCTACTCGGTTCAATTCCGAAATGCAGACTCAAACTGAGTCATCTAGATTCTGCGATCCAGGCCACAGGCATCGCTTCGATTTGAGGGCAAAACCCCCAAAATGCACACCTCAGGTGCCGTGTGGACGCGGGAGGGTTGTATCAGCCTGGGGAGGGAAGGAGCCTGTCAATCTCAGGCTGGACTCACTACTAAGGAAGGATTGTTTCCTCCATATCGTTTCAGGTGGTGTGTGTTGACAGCATAGAGAGATGCCAATGCTTGTTCTGTGTATTGGCTGTGTGTCTTGGGACACTGCTAAGTTCTTATTAGTTCTAGAACTTTCTGGAAATGTTTAAGATTTCCTACAGCCTACACACATGTACTAGTCTGCAAATGAAGTTTTAGTTCTTCCTTTCCTACCTGGATGCCTATTATTTCTTCTGCTTCCAAATTGCATTAAAAAATGTTCTTATTGATTTTTAGGGGAGTGGAGGAGAGAGGGATAGAGAGATAAAAACATCACAACCCAGGCATGTGTTCTGACCTGGAACTGAACCAGGATCTCTCGGTTCAGGCTCACCCACTGTGCCATACCAGCTGGGTCCAAACTGCCTTAAAAAAAAAAATTGATTTATTTTTTACAGAGAGGACGAGAGACGGACAGAGGGCTAGAAACATCAATCAGCCGTCTCCTGCACACCTCCCACTGGTGATGTGCCAGCCACCATAGTACGTGCCCTTGACCTGAATTGAACCTGGGACCTTTCAGTCCGCAGGCCGACGCTCTATCCACTGAGCCAAAGCGGTCTTGGCCCACACTGCCTTTTTTAAAGAATTATCTCTAAAGCAGTTATTTAATCCAGCCGTCACCAACCTCTTGGACCTCACAGACCACCAGCGGTCTGCGGACCACCGTTTGGTGACCGCTGATATAATGGATCACATACAAACCTACAAATAACTTTTAGCTTTCACAAGCAAAACCCATGCTGTTCAGTAGCCTGCCCACTCCTACCTCTCGAATACAGTCTAGAAAGAAAATTCACAATCAACAATATACACACGGGTGACTACTTAAAAATTCCAGAAATAGAGTCTTATTTTCTCCAAATAAAATATTCATAAAAAACTGTGTAGCTTTCTTTCTGAGTTTAGCACTTCCTGTGATGTAATACGGGGAGTCATCTTTGATTTTTTTCCTGTAAAGATTTTCCCGGAGACGTATGGCGGGCGGTAGAGCAAAGAGCACATGGATTTTGGAGACAAATGGATTTGGAGTCACGGAGACAATGGATTGGATTTCAGCTCCTGCATTTAACAAATGTACTACCTCCAGCAAACACTTTCAGGTCCCCGGGGTTTCTTTCTCTTGCCCTAGAAAGGTCTCTGGATGTAAGAGAACAAACTATGGAGAGAGGGAAAAGATAACAGAAGTACCAAAGCAGCCGAAACCGGTGTGGCTCAGTGGATAGAGCATCGGCCTGTGGACTGAAAGGTCCCAGGTTCGATTCCGGTCAAGGGCATGTATCTTGGTTGCGGGCACATCCCCAGTAGGGGGCGTGCAGGAGGCGGCTGATCGATGTCTCTCTCTCTCATTGATGTTTCTAACTCTCTATTCCTCTCCTTTCCTCTCTGTAAAAAATCAGTAAAAATTTTTTTAAAAAAAGAAGAAGAGGAAGTACCAAAGCATATTAACAACGGTGACTGCTGGGCAGTGGGCTGGGAGTCTGTATTCCTTCCTCTTTTCAAATTCTCCTCTGTGCCACAGAAATACATGAGAACCACACGTATAACTTTACGTTTTAGAAGTCACATTCACACAGCAAACATAGGTAAAATCAACTGTCACCATATTAATAAACTTACGAATACCTTTATTCTCATTTATCCAACATGTCATTGAGGCAGGGAATCAGCATCGAAGAATGATGACCATGCTATGTTTTGGGGTCACTCACGCTTAAAACCCAGCGTGTATTTCCCACGCGGCGTGCACCTTCTCCAGCCTCGCTCCATCCCGTGAGCCGAGGCCGGCGCACGCACAGGAGACCGTATTTTAAACATAAAACAGAACACATGTTTACTTAGTCATCACCACAGGGCACGTTCACATACCAGCACTCTGATGTTATGCAGCCTATCGCGTTATTCAACTCTGCTGCATCAGGGCTCTCTTCTTCATCACTGTTCCAGTCCTATCCCTTTCTTCAGCCTCTATGGTATCACTGCTGTCTTCTGAGTCCCTGTCTATATACACTGAGTGGCCAGACTATGATGCCCACCCCACCAGTACTTTATTGGGCCACCTTCTGCCTTCGGTACTGCGGCCATTCTTCTTGGCATGGACTCCACGAGAAGCTGAAAGGTGATGTGAGGAATCTGACGCCAGACCTGATGGACAGCACTGTCCAGTCTGTGAGATGTGATGGCTGTGGGGCCAGCTGCCTGATGCTCTTTAAACTTCGTCCAGAAATGCTCAACTAGATGGAGATCTGGTGATGGTGGGGCCATCTAACCAAGGTGAAGTCTCCCTCATGTTCTGGAAACCCCCCACTCCCACACAACACGAGCACCGTGGCCTGGCGCAAGGTCTTGTGGGAAGAAGCATCTCCATGGGATATGCCATCAACATGACAGGATGAACTTGATCAGCAATGATACTGAGGTATGTAGTGCTCTTCAGACGCTGTTCCACACGAATTAAAGGGCCCAAATCATGCCAGGAAAAACATGCCCCAAACCGTAACACTGCCCCCACCAGCTGGAAGGGTTGTACTCATGCATGTGGGCTGCATGCTTTCATGCTGTTTCCGTGAAATTCTCCCTCTGCCATCTGCATGAGGCAACTGGAAACGTGATTCATCAGACCACATGACTGTTTTCCAATGTTCAATTGTCCAATCCTCATGTTCCGGTGTGAACTGCAGACGTGTTACCTTGGTGACTGCAGAGAGCAAACGTGTTCGAACAGGCCTTCAGCTTCTATATCCCATTCGATACAGGGTTCGGCTGATTTGCCTACGAACGTGGGGTGGTCATAACCATCTGGCCGCTCGGTGGATGTGAGATCGTCCTTGTGAACGGGTGGCGTTTTCTGAGCTAACTCTGCTCGCGTCCTCCTGGCCAGTGCTTCTCCCTCATGAAACTGGAGCACCGTTTTGCCTTTCCTGTAAAACCAACAATGTTCACTCCGCTTGCAAACATTCCTGCCTGACACTGAATAAGCGTGGTTGGCACACACAAGCCACTTGGCGCTGCTCCAAACTTAAGCCTCTGCTGCAGGTTTGCCCGTTTCGCTGGCTCTCCTCTTCAGGCCTTCTCCTTCTGTGGCACCTTCAGGAGCTGTGCCTCCTGCCTGGGCATCCCCTCAGCGGGAGGAGGGCCCGGTTTTCTCTCTGCAGCTCCAGGGCCACGCTCTGTGACACAGCTGGTTACTTCCAGGTTGAGTTTTGCAGAGCAAGGCAATCTGCTTACCTGTATGTATCTTTTTATTTTTGACCTCTTCATGGGCTCTGCACGCTCCGGTCTTATTGCATCTGTACACTGTCCACCTCCACCTCTACTTAGGGCATCCGCTGACATCAGTAACAATACGGCTCCTGATTGGAGGAAGCCTGTTTGACAAGATATGGGCAACTACACACCTGCATGGCTCCATCCCGGGCTGACTGCTGTGTATAAGACTCGCCTTCATTTTCAGTCTAACGATTTTAGGGAAAAAAATAGCGTCCTATACACGGGGAAATACGGTACATTGTTCTCCCAGGAGTTTCGGTCTTCTCACTCTGTCCTGGGTGCATTCCTCAGAGTTTGAACAGTCAGGGCACTGTGGTCAGCATGGACCTCGAAGGCACTGAAGGCCAGTGCTACCTTTCGGTAAACGAAGTCTAAAAACCGGCTAAATGTTAATTTCTTCTCTTGGATCTGCATGATGTTGACCCTCGATCTATCACAGTAGTCTGCAAACTCATTAGTCAACAGAGCGGCAAACCGCGTTGCGAGCCGCAGTTTGCAGACCAGTGACCTATTATTACATTACGATGAAGTGTGCGTGTGTGTGCATGTCTGTATGTGTGTGTTTGTGTGTGTGTGCATGTGTGTGTGAGCGGTAACAGACTACAAAAAAGAGGAAAAGGACCCCCCTGGCTCCGATGCTGCTCTGAAGCTCTGAGCTTTCCAACGACTTGGGGAGTTTTGCCTCTACTTTTCAAAAATGGTTTGGGCAGCTCCCAGGGGTTTGTCCAGCTTTTATTTTTTAAAGAACTTTTTTACATGGTTTTATTGATTTTTTACAGAGAGGAAGGGAGAGAGATAGAAAGTCAGAAACATCGATGAGAGAGAGACATCCATCAGCTGCCTCCTGCACGCCCCACAGTGGAGATGTGCCCGAGAGCAAGGTACATGCCCCCGAACGGAATCGAATCTGGGACCCTTCAGTCCGCAAGACGACGCTCTATCCACTGAGCCAAACCGGTCTCGGCCAGCTTATATTTTAACACCTTTCTTGGCTGGCTCTGGACATGCCCGTGCTTCCGGCTGCACGCTAAGATGATGAAAGAAGTTCTTTAAACATCCAGGGTTTATGTTATTCCCTCTCTCTTTTCTTTCCCAAACCCCAAGAATCACTTTGCCTGCCTCGTGTTCGGAAATCCTGTAGGAATTCCCTGTCTTGAGATTCTTCATTTTCTGCTATAAAATCACTCGTTCTCCTAACTCCGTGGGCCCAGAGAAGACACAGAGAAAACTCGAATCGGCTGCTTCCCGGGTTTGTCCCTGTGACACATGTGAAGCCTACACACATTTCCCACCTGATTACATACCACACGCTTCGAGGGGCACCACCCCCAGGGCCCTGTGACCCTCTCCCCCGACTAATGCTGAACAGGGAGAGCCTAGCGCCTCTGAAACAGCGTAGGGTGACCTTGACAATGAACCCGGTAAGAGTCTCCAGCTACCCAGGACACAGGCAGAGGATGAGCCACGCCGGACTCCCTGTGATGAGCGGTAGCGTTTTCGTAGATCTAATCAAGATCATCACGATACCACTGCCATTCAATGAACTAATTACTTCTTCGGCTAAGGCTCTCTCTGTTTACAGCTCTCCACAGCCATTACCTTATTGAATCACAAGCCCAGAAGACAGGAAGTGCAATGCGGCGATGACGTGACTCGCTGGAGGTGGTGCCGAATTGCACCTGCCTCTCAATCCCATGCTGCTTCAGGCAACATCCCTACTTGTCCATTCCCTTCTCCCCTGCAGAGGGGGGTAGGGGTCTCTAGCCAGCCCCACCCAGATCACCGCTGACCGACGTTATGTTTACACTTGTGGTGAATGGACAGTCACCTTGGACTTTCCCATCCACACAATTGTCACTTGTCTCCATGAATTGGCAACAACCTTTGAGTTCCAGCAGGACAGAGACATGCCTTTACATCGGGGGTTAAGGCAGGAGTGGCTCTGATCAGAGTGCCTTCTATAGGATGTGTGTGAGATCACAGACGTTTGCCGTTGAGAACGTGAAACAGGCTATAAGGTAGGTTCTAGTGAAACCTTTCAACCAATAGATCAGACGTTTACTGTAACCCACAGAAGACCAGACTCAGAGAACTGTAAATAACTCACAGCAGTAATTTATCATTCCCGTTCGGTCACTGATTCTAAATCATCCCAAACCTCCATCGCCATGAAACCTCATTCCTGTGCGTAGCAAAGCTTGGAGTCATTAGCTCTCTCCACGTATGTATTTATGTATATGTTATTAATAAAAACGTTCATGTATATACACATCCATATTCAATTTCTGTTCATCCAACTAGACAGTTTTTCATCTTTCTTCATCTGCTGCCATGGCTATTATATGATTCTTGCTACTAGCTTCTAGGTTGTCCATTTCTGAGCTAAATAATCGAATAATCATAATCTTATTAAAATGTTTCTACCTATTGGTCTCTTTCATCTATTTCCTCTGAAACTCTTTAAATTTCCTTTTCAATAAAAATTCAACAAACATTTATTCCGCCTTCCACATGTTCCCGAGCAAACCAACCCACCTATTTCAAGGATTTCACTTAAAGCATTTTTCTGCCTCTCCCAGTTGCTGTCACCCACACATATATTTCCCCTTTAAAATCCAACTCTCTGGCCCGGCCGGTATGGCTCAGTGGTTGAGCGCTGGCCTATGAACCAGAAGGTCACAGTTCGATGCCCGGGGTTGCGGGCTCAATCCCTATTAGGAAGCGTGCAGAAAGCAGCCAGTCAATGATTCTCTCATCAAAGATATTTCTCTCCCTCCCTCTCCCTTCTTCTCTTAAGTCAGTAAGAAATCTATGCATTCCGCAGTCTGGGAGGTCTTTTGCTTTTAGCGAGGAGGTAGAAAAACAGACGGCAGGAAAGACGAACTTTGTCCTGGGACATCACTTCTGCTCACATGCCATGTGTATACTTCGCCACGTGTCCACATGCAAACGGGTGGAGCAGGCTGGGATAGGTAGTCTTGCCCAGGAAGACAGGAGAACAGGGTCTGTGAACAGGTACCAGTCTCTGCCACATGTTCCTCCAATTTATTATAGCAGATGAGGGTTAATGCTGAGTTGTCTTTGGTGTTGATGGCTTATCTACCTGAGTTGGAATCACTATGAACTTGGGCTGGTTCCCTCACTCGGAGCAGTTTACGTTCCCAAGAGTCTGGTTTCTTCCAGGAATACTTAACTCTGTGATGACTGGGGGATTGATGATAAGATGCAGGCCCTGGTCCTTGCAAAGTGACCCATCAATATTCATGCTCTCCCACCTCAATCCTTCAGAGTTTATATGGGGTTTATGTCTGTGCTCACCATTTCCTTTTTTTCTTTTAAGGCTAAAGTTTAAAAACTATCTAAACAGCTTAAAAACAAATGCTTTCTATCCACACAGCAGTGCTCCATTCTCAAAACCGCAGTGAACATGAAAATCAAAATATGACAAAAAAGAGGGATAAAAGGATGAACACAGACTCAGGTCAACAAATAACTAAAACTCTTAATTCTATCCTGAAGTGCTCTTCAGAAACCTCCCCAGAAAAAAACGCTGAAATGAAATGTATCCTCTGGTTACCTTTTTGATGGAAGCAGAAAAAAATCCAAGCCATTTTAACAGCTCGAGTATTCTCAATGTAATTCTGAAAAATGACCAGTTTAATTATCATCACTACCGCCAGGAATTCATGAAATACAAGCTCTGCGATGCCCAGTTAGTGTATCCTGACATCGAGTGACATCCTCAACGTGGTTAGGGCCGTGCTATGTCCAGTGGGTGGGTTTAAAAGGCCAGAAACACATATATTTCTACCAATTTATAGAATCGTTTCTATCTTTCCATAACATGTGGTTTGCTCTAAGATTTCCTTTGTCTGAATTACAGTGGTACCTCGAGATACGAGTTTAATTCGTTCCGTCACCTTGAGGCGTGGGGAACTATGAGACGCTCGAGTCGCGGTAAACTGGTGGGTCGTGTGCAGCCGGCCGATCCGCGTGATGACTCCTATCTCAACTGTTGCTCGTATTTCAAAGCAAAAATCGCTCGTATCTCAAAAATCCCGTATGTTAGGGCACTCGTATCTCGAGGTGCCACTGTATAACCTCAGAAGCTAGCCTGCTGCAGCCATCAATGCCGACAGGAGACCTGGGGCTGCCGGGTCAGAGGTAAAGACTTTATTACAGGGACAAACCAGCAGCATGAACATCAGCACGTGTGTTAGTCCCTCTGGCTTCCACACACCGAAGGGATGCTGTGCGCACAGTAGGTCTGTATCACAGATGAGGAACCCACTGTGTTATAGCAAGCAGCAAGCAAGCCTGCTCTTAGCTACTGCCTCACCCCTCCACGTTGCTTGCTCTCAATACAGCCCCGGGAAACGGCCTGGGGAAAGGGTTCCACCTTCGGCACAGCCAGCAAGAGCCCGGAGAGCCACAGAGGGCCCTCGGGAGCGATCTCGCCTCACGAGGATCGGCGGTGGCTTGCGAGGCGACAGACGCCATGAGGAGGTTTAAGCACGGGAAGGAATGGTTGCCAGAGGGAATCGCTACCGCGAAGACGATGCTGCAGGGAGAGTGAACACGGAGGAATGAAACACAGAGATTCCCTGCAATTACCGAAGATCGACCGGTCACGCGCAGCCCTTTTCAGCGCAAACAGAAAAACGCCATTGATTTCAGACGCCCGTTACCCAGAAGTTAAATGCAATTAAGTGGTCAATGGACGCCACACACACCCTACGGGCTGGGCGGGAGGATTTCGGAGTATGGCATCACCCAGGAGACCGGGAACCCTCAGGAAATGAACCAGTCCTCGGCGGGGCTGTGTCCTGAAAGGATAATGAGGGTTTCAAATCCGAGGGTCGGAGGGAGCGGTGTTTAGGTGAGAGGGACATGGCATCAGCGTATTGGGTGAGGACCAAGTGGTAGCAAAGGGGTTTGTCTTCAGAGTAAATAAAATGAGGCAGGCTGAGACCTGCTTGGCTCAGTGGATGGAGCATCGGCTTGCGGACTGAAGGGTCCCAGGTTCGATTCTGGTTGGGGGCATGTACCTTGCTTGCGGGCACATCTCCACTGTGGGGCTTGCAGGAGGCGGCTGATCGATGTCTCTCTCTCATCGATGTTTCTGACTTTCTGTCTCTCTCCCTTCCTCTCTGTAAAAATCAATAAAATATATTAAAAAAAAATGAGGCGAGGAGTGAGTGGAAACAGATGAAGAAAGGTGTGGGCCAAGGGAAATGATGAGTATCGATAAGGAAGGAAAAAGCCACTTGTGTCAATTCCTAAGCCAGGTAGCGAGGGATACGGCAATATGTAAGCTCAATGAGCATGACCTTTCTATTAGGCAAAAAAAAAAAATCAAACCTCCGTGATGGATCGGACCGAGGTGGTGGCAAAGGAACTAGAGATTTTAAAAAAATGGCTAGGAGCGATCACGTGAGGGATATTTATAGGATTTGGTAAAAACACAGCTCAGATCTTAACTAGCGCATTTGTATTCTCGTGTCAAACGTGTTCCTGTCTTCTGGTTCTCATGCACGAACGGTGTGTCTTTATCTCCCTGAGCCAAGCGTTCTATTTTCCAAACAATTCCATTCTTCTTGTTTTTTCAGACCTGGTGTTTGTTCGAGAGAGAGATTCAGCGCCCTAACAACAGTTATCGAAATGAATTACATGTTTTTGAAAAGAAAACGGTAGTATTTTCCTCGAGGCATCTTAGAAGACAGGAATAATTACTTACAAGTGTGGTTTGCATGTTATTATGGGAGTCCCACATACTGGTACAAAAAGAACAGTTAGTAAAGAACTGTCAGTAGTACTCGAGGCCCGGTGCACGAATCGAGTATGGGTGGGGTCCCCCTGGGTGGCCTGCAGGGATGGGGGCGAAACCCCCAGTCCAAGGCTACCTGCAGCTTCTACCTGTTGCTCCCCATCACCCTGACCCCACTGTGCCTGCCACAGGCT
Source organism: Lasiurus borealis (assembly GCA_004026805.1). Taxonomy (NCBI): domain Eukaryota; kingdom Metazoa; phylum Chordata; class Mammalia; order Chiroptera; family Vespertilionidae; genus Lasiurus; species Lasiurus borealis. The sequence goes on along the minus strand of PVJN01002984.1, from coordinate 14,677 downwards.
CTCGCCCAATCAGTTCCCATCTGGAGAGGTTCCTGCTGCCATAGCTGCCCACGCCAGCCATGAGCCCTGCATCTGGTGCCCGCCCAAGGGCAGTAGCCGGCAGGATGGGGCTGAAACCGGCTCTCTGACATCCCCTGAGGGGTCCTGGATTGTGAGAGGGCACAGGCCCGGCTGAGGGACCCCAATAGTGCACAATCGGGCCGGGGAGGGACCACAGGAGGGCTCCCCAGGGTTCCATGCCTGCCCCTCTCAGAAGCACGGAGGAAATGGAGTGAAACACCTGTGCAGGCTCGGCGGCTGGCCCGTGACCCGCGGGTCCGGCTCCCCATCAGCAAAGCTCATTTCCCTCCATCGCGGTGAGAGGACCTGTGTCCCGGGCTACGGGGTGGGCTCCTGCGTGCTGCGGTGACACGGAAAGCATCCCGCTGGACCAGCAGTTCTCAACCTGGGGGTCGTGACCCACTCGCAGGGTCCCCAAGACCATCGGAAAACACAGATACTTACGCTACGATTCATAACTGGAGCAAAATCACAGTGATGAAGTAGCAACGAAAATAATGTTATGGTTGTAGGTCACCACCACACGAGGAGCTGTTTTAAAGGGCCTCGGCATTAGAAAGGTTGAGAACCGCCGAGACCGGTTTGGCTCAGTGGATAGAGCGTCGGCCTGCGGACTGAAAGGTCCCGGGTTCGATTCTGGTCGGGGGCATGTACCTTGCTCGCAGGCACATCTCCAGTGTGGGGTGTGCCGGAGGCACCTGATCGATGTCTCTCTCTCATCGATGTTTCTGACTTTCTATCCCTCTCCCTTCCTCTCTGTGAAAAATCAATAAAATATATTAAAAAAAGAAAGAAAGAAAGAAAGGTTGAGAACCACTGCGCTGACCGTCACGGTCACGGCCATCCCATGTGCGGGGTGGAAAGGGTACCTGACTGAGCATTCTGTCCTGTTCACTCACATCACAGGTTACGTGCATGGCGGAAGCCGGCGTTAGGGAATTAACAGTGAGTAATTATTGACTCTGGCTGCCACATTTTTCCGAGCAAAGGAAAATGGACGAGGCGTCTGATGCCTCCTTATGGCCGGCATGCCATTTATTTCTCAGCTGGAGCTGCGTTTATCCACCGTTTCTGTCCACGCACAGAAAAGTCTCCACTGGAGGCCCCAAAACAAGAGCACGGGCAGGAGGTTGGACGCGTCGCCGAACGGCTAAGGTGGGCCGGCGGGTCGATGCCAAGAGAAGAGAAGCCGGTTTCACCGGGCCTGGCTCCCCTGCACGAAACCCTGCGGCTCACGGCACACTGGCTGGTCCACAGCACGTCGGCGGCGAGTCTGCCAGAAGATGCTAAGCTACAGGATGTCAGGAGAAAATGAGCGCATTCTACTGTTTATCATTCAACTAACGGATATCCGGAAGTGAACGCTACTGATTAGCTATGAAGAAAGATACATGTGCCGAGACCGGTGTCGCTCAGTGGATAGAGCGTCAGCCTGCGGACTGAAAGGTCCCAGGTTCTATTCCGGTCAAGGGCATGTACCTTGGTTGGGGACACATCTCCAGTAGCGGGGTGTGCAGGAGGCAGCTGATGGATGTCTCTCTCTCTCATCAGTTTTTCTAGCTTTCTGTCCCTCTCTCTTCCTCTCCGTAAAAAATCAATAAAATATATTTAAAAAAAAAGAAAGGAAGAAAGAAAGATACATGACTTAGGCGGAAACCAGTGTGGCTCAGTGGATAGAGCGTTGGTCTACGGACTGAAGGGTCCCAGGTTCGATTCCGGTCGGGGGCATGTACCTTGGTTGCAGGCACATCTCCAGTGTGGGGCGTGCAGGAGGCAGCTGATCGATGTCTCTCTCTCATCGATGTTTCTAACTCTCTATCCCTCTCCCTTCCTCTCTGTAAAAAATCAATAAAAGATATTTAAAAAAGATACCTGACTTAGGAATTTCTGGAAGTTCAAATGTGAACAGGGATCATTTTGACCAAATGGCCTTTCTATAAGGTTGTGGACGGCAGGCACAGTTCAGGCAGCGCAGCCTGATCCAAGGTTATCACACTATTGGTGCTTCCTCGGCCAATGTCATTTACATCACCATCCCCACCACGGCAAACTCTCAGAACAGTCACTTTAACGAAAGCCGCACACTGCTTTGGAAATCCCACATGGAAGAAACCATTCCTTGGGGACGTCTGAAACCCAGATCCATCAAAGCGCCCGACAAAATATTTATCACTCAGAAAAGGCAAGCCGATCCCTCCCGGCCCATCCACCCCCACACTGAGGGTGTACGCTCCCTGTGAGCCACTGTGGATGCCCGAGTCCTCACCCTCAGCCCCTCCCAGAGGGGGGAGAAGCCGTGCTAATCCCCATTGTACGCGGAGAAGGGGGGCCCGGTGAGGTGGAATAACTGTCTCGGGTAACCCAGTTACTCGGTGACGGACCGGGATTCCAGCACAAAAGCCCCATCCTGTGGCATTCACCTCTGAGCGACCCATGAGCACACACACACACACACACACACACACACACACACACACACACACACAGGCCCGCATGACCAGGCCCGTCTCTCAGAGGCAAACGACATTTATGATTTAAGTATGTGAGCGAGTCTGTGGACAATAGGTAAAGAAGTTAATGTATTAACCCAGCGGTTCTCAACCTGTGGGTCTCGACCCCTTTAGGGGTCGAAAGACCCTTTCACAGGGGTCGCCTAAGACTATTGGAAAACACCTATTTCCCATGGTCTTAGGAACCAACACACCGCTCCTCGGTGTAGCAAAGTGTAGCCATGTAGTTTACTGTTGTCCTATGAAGACTGTTGCCCATGCTACACCACGATTCAAAACAAAAATTTCATTTATTTGTCATTAGAAATAAATATTTCACAATATATAATTACAGTTTTGTGTGATTAATCACTATGCTTTAATGATGTTCCATTTGCAACAATGAAAATACATCCTGCCTATCAGATACTTACTTTACAGTCCATGACAGCAGCAAAATGACAGTGATGAAGTAGCCACGGAAATAATGTTATGGTTGGGGGTCACCACCCCGTGAGGAGCCGTCTTAAAGGGTGGCGGCCTTAGGAAGGTTGAGAACCGCTGTATTAACCTCAGATGTCAATGCTACAAAGTTACGCTTCCCAGAGACAGCTCCCAGGTTCCCCCCGGCCACCACCTGCCAAAGGCAAAGCCAGGAACCGTACAGGCGATGTTCGGTGGGGATTTCAAAGGTGGGAATCCCCCAGATACCGGACCCAATGTTTCCCAGCATCTCCCTCCCCAAACCGAACATCCACCAACCCCTGCTTCCAAAACTTCGCCCGTAAAAGGAGTGCACCCGGGAACGCACCGTGCTCCCCGATCTGCGGGCAAGCTCTCTTTCAACATCACATGCTCGCAGCTTCGGGCGGGCAAGGCTGAATGGAAACCCCGCTGCCGACACACGCATTTGCAGTGACAGCTGATGCAACTGCCCCGGAAAGAAGGACCCCTAAAAAAAAATCACACTGGGCCGAGACCGGTTTGACTCAGTGAATGGAGCATCGGCTTGTGGACTGAAAGGTCCCAGGTTCGATTCTGGTCGGGGGCATGTACCTTGCTTGCGGGCACATCTCCAGTGTGGGGCGTGCAGGAGGCGGCTGATGGATGTCTCTCTCTCATAGATGTTTCTGACTTTCTATCTCTCTCCCTTCCTCTCTGTAAAAAAATCAATAAAATATATTTTTAAAAAAATCACACGGGGGTGGGGGAGGCTGATTCCGTCCTGAAATATTCACGTCTCAATCACTGATTTTTGGAACACATCCGGCCACACGTGGCAGGCACAGACAGAAGGAACACGGGCACGAGAACCCGCACAAGGAAGGAAGTCAGAGACAGCCACGCTGGCCGATTCCCCCAGACCGTGCGACCCGACGCTCCGTGAACCCCCACTTTGGAGGCACGACAGAAGAAAAAAAAAGACAAAAGACGCATTGTGCAGCCTCCTCCCCGTTTTGCATAAGTCAGTCTTTATTGAGTCTAATTTCCGTGGGCTTTTTTTTTTTTTCCCTCGGTGATCACTCGAAATCAGAAAACGAGTGGAGAACGGCTTTTCCATTTCGGATGTTGATCCGCTGTGTCTCTCAGGGCTGTGACCTACTTCGGAGCGCCGCTTTCTGTGGCAGGCGGCCTCCCTCCCCCGCCACCGCCGGCTCCCGGCTGTCCCCCAGCGGCGGGGGCCTCTGCAGATTAAACACGGGTAACCCCACAGCCCAGCTTCCCGTCACCGGGGGACCAAGACCGGCGTCCCCCTCGGGAAGAGCCACAGAGCTGACCGGCGCTGCCCAAAGCCGAGGACACAGACCAGGGTCTCTCCCGTGGGGTGGGGGGGGGGAGGCTGGGGGCCAGCTCCCGACTCACCTCTTCCCTCCTCCCTAACAGGTGATCCTCTATTTAATTTTCTAGGTACAAAGCTCTTCATTCACGTTAAGAAAGCCTCCTTCGAAATAGACTTGGAGTGTATGTGCTTTTATGTTGTTCCATCCCAACCGGAGTTTAAAATGAACTTGAGACCAGGCATTTTTAGCTCCTGATTATTGTTCATTTTAGCACAGCATGTGAGACACACACACACACACACACACACACACACACACACACACCAACCTGATTATTTACCAGCTAATAAGTAAGGCAGAGGGGAAACAGCCTGGCATTTCAAAGCACCCCTCCTTGTACCGGGGCCCTGCCTACCACCTCTGAAGCTTAACGGACACGGTTTTCCCTTACGAATACTGAACTCCCCGAGGGAGGGGAGATCGCGCTCCTTCTGCAGACGGGGAGACGTGGCCTCCGACGGAAACAAGATCAAACCTCCGGCTTTCTGGTTCCCAGACACGCACGCTTCCGACCACCCAAATCCCCTCTCTCAATGCGCAAGGCACTTCGGAGGAGGCGGCAGGAGTCGTAAAGCAAAACCCAAACCACCGAGGAGCTGGGGGTCAGTGATCCACAGGGTCCCGGCTCCTTTGGGGGAAGGGGGGCTCCTGGCACCGCCAGGCCGGGCGCTGCTGCTGCTGCTCACTCACTGGGGCTCTCCCCGCTGACCGTCTCCTGCGCGCGGGCTTAGCGGCGAATCTCCATCCCTGTCTGGGAGGGAGCTGCTCATTCATCCTCATTAGCAGCCACCGTCACCGCGGGTCCCTTCCAATCCTGGCGTCCGTCCGTCCGTCCGGGGTTTTACTCTGCGAGGCATCGTCGATGCCGTTCAGCTCCCATTCGGTCCGACGTCTCCCGAGAGGGGCTTCAGGCCTCAGTGTTAATAAGAAGGAAGCGGGGCCCGGTCTCCCCGCCGCGTGCCGAGGGCACGTCTCAGCGAGCACAGGCGACCAGGCCGGCGAGGGGATGATTTATGCAGCCGGAGAGAGAGCGCGGCCGTCTCGGGAAGTGGGAACCGGGAAGTGAGGTTCACAGGGTGGAAGTGGAAGCAGAAGACAGGATAAGGGGTGAAGAGATGCTTTTCAAAAAGCAAATGCGGTAACGCAGGCTTTTCCCAAGTCTCTCCCTAGCAGGGAGCTCCGGCGTGCTCTCAGGCAGCGTGGAGATGTGTATCCCCCTGGTTTACGTACGAGGCGGATTTCCATCTTGGGGGGAATGGGGTTTATTTTTCCACGTTTTTTTTTAAAAAAAGCGCCGTCAAAACCAGTGTGGCTCAGTGGCTAGAGCGTCGGCCTGCGGACTGAAAGGTCCCAGGTTCGATTCGGGTCAAGGGCATGTACCTTGGTTGCAGGCACGTCCCCAGTGGGGGGCGTGCAAGAGGCAGCTGATTGATGTTTCTCTCTCTCATTGATGTTTCTAACTATTCCTCTCCCTTCTTCTCTGTAAAAATCAATAAAATATATTTTTAAAAAAATGCTGGGGCATGTAGAGATGCTCATTATGCTCATTATGGTTTAGCATCGCTTAATTAGCGGAGAGAGGCGGGAACGGAATAACGGGACATGAACTGTGGCCTGCACGTCGACTCTGAAAGCGCGTCTACCGGAGGTGTTTCACGCTGCTGGGCTGATGGCAAAGACACGGGCAAAAAAGTTTACTGCTCCCCTGACGGTACACAAACACACATCAGGATGTTACGAGTCGCATCCACCTCTCACCGGGATGACAGGAAGAGGGTCCCCGTCACAGTCCCCCTCTGCTGACTGGGGCAGAACATACACCAGCGTGGTGCCCACACATCTGCTGCCCAGCGGCCAGGCTGGGGGGCGACAGGCAGTGGGGACTGTAAACCAGGCACGAAGAAGCGCCTGAGACACAGGCGCAGGGATGAGGACGACCTCGGTTCAGAAGGGCACTAATTCCATCACGAAGGCCCCACCCTTGAGACCTCATCTAGCCCACATCCTCTCCCAAAGCCTCCAACTCCACATACCAGCAGCTTGGGGGTTAATGTTTCAGTAGCTGCATTTTGAGGGAACACAGACATTTAGTTGGTGATACCATGCCCACAGAGCTTCCAACTCACCGGCTTTAGTATCTCGTGGCCTAACACCTGTAAATAACCCAGGAGCGCCCGAAAGGACTGCAGCACGAACAACAGACTAGAATGAACGATAACTCAGGGGACGGAAAAATTAAACCACCACCACGCTACACATCCAGAGAGTGAGAGAGATATCACACGCACACACAAAGCCGGAGTGCTGGGATACGTTCGTAATCAGAAGATATGAAAAAGCTCTTGGAAAGTAATGCCGTCACGTCAAAACAAAAGGAAGTTCAAGAGAATCCCAAGCAAAAGCTGAGGAATCTCTGAGAATGTAAAACCAAACCAAATCAAACCAATAAATAAAACAAAACAAAACAAAACAAAAACCAAAAACTCCACAAACCTGACAGGGAGAAAATGTGACAAAGAGGGAAAAAGGGGCTCAATATCCAATGAAGAGGAGGTGGAGGAAGGAAAAAGGAAAGTTGGAAATTATCAAACTCTCTAGGAAAATCTACCAGAACAGAGAACAGGATTCTCCCAGTGTAATGGGCCCAAGAAATGACAAGCCCAGTGCATGAAACACACACACACACACACACACACACACACACACACACACACTCACACTCACACACACACAC